>WURS02048863.1:0-11032 GCA_011762765.2 Rhinocypha anisoptera | reverse complement strand
ACAAGAAGAGCAGAGGACCCAAGATGCTGCCTTGAGGAACACCCAGTGTCACTTCCTTTTGGTTGGATCTACATAATCTCTATCATAACTCATGTGTAATACCTTAAGAAAAGACTAACAACAGATCCTATAGTCAAGTGGACCTAATTGCCCATACATATATCATAAATCTTTTACCTTATAATTTAAGTGATATAAATTTTTACAGTGCTGTTAATAACTTATATATCCTGCGAACTCATTGATAAGTCTCCTTGTGAAAATATACATATTTATAAACTGTTCATTGTCATCTTGATTTATAATATTAAAATCAAAGATTACATCAAGCTACTGTACTCTGCAGTTTGGTTTCCAGCCTGGCAAAACCACCATGCAAGCCGTAGATTATGTAATCAATTCAATATTAAATGCCTCTGAGGAAAAATCCAATGAACTACTAACAATAATCAATATCCCTAAAGCTTTTTACTGTCTCTCACATCCCTTGCTGTTAAAAAAAACTGGAATATTATGGGAAATGAGCTTGGTATGATACAATCATATCTTGACTATCGTAATCAACAGGTTGAGATAAATGGTAAAAAAATCAAACATCCTTCCAGTCAAATTTGGTGTTCCTCAAGGTTCTGTACTGGGTCCCTTTTTGTTTCTTGTTATGATCAATGATGTTTCATCTAACATCAATTGTAATGTATGCAGATGACACTACCCTTGTACAAAGATATAAGAACTCCACAGATGTCAATGAAATATCAAGAAATGGATTGTCTCAAGTGTCAAGTTGGTTCTTAGCAAATGGACTTGTATTTAGCCTGAGAGGATCCAGCACTTGCAGTGTAGTCTAGTCTTAACTCAGATGAGTACAAGCCAGTCAAATTGTTGGGAATACATATTGACAGTAAACTAACTTGGGATCAGCATGTCCTTGCAACATCAAAGAGACTCTCTAAGGCACTCTTCATGTTAAGGAAAATTACAAGACTTATTCCCATTAATTATAACATCATACTATTCTTTATTTCATTGCTATCTTACATATGGACTAAAGCTCTGGGGCAATGCCCATAATGTGCAGCAAATTTTTATACTGCAAAAAAGAGCTATTACAACCATCAGTTTTCTCACGATAGTGACATTGTAGGCCTCTCTCTATAAAACTAGGCATTCCAAAGGTTTATAGCATATGTGTTCACCAAGTGCTTATGTATACCTTTGGAATTACTTAACTAGATCTGAAATACATTTGCATAACACAAGAAGGAAATGCCAAATTTATGTGACCTACTGAAGGCTCACCAAGTTTCTTCTTCAATATGAAATATTGGGGATGAGAATGTTTAATCAACTTCCCCCTGCAGCCTGGACTATATCTACAGGGAATTTTAGTAGAGTTTTATACTCATGAATAAACCTTTGTACTCAGTATGAGAATATTGGGAGATAAATAAGAATGAACTATCTTTTAGTATGTAACCTTTCTCCCTTGATTTTGCTCACTGAATGTACTTTTTTTGGTGTGTTCTTTCATCTTTTTTTATTTTCTTACTCCACTTTGGATTTTCTGTGTTTTATTTCTTTATGACAATCATCCATAATGTAAATAAATTGAATGATGAAATGAATGGATATAAAATGAATACTGTGTTCATTTACTGTGACTTTCTCTCTTACTTCTCCACCTTCAATGAACTCTACTTGCTACTCTTGTTACTAATTTCTGGTCAGACTATTATACTTAACTGTATATTCTCACTTGAGTCTATATCATAAAGTATTCCTCTGGCCCTCATAAGGTTATAAAGTTCAATCAATCTCATATATCGAATCTTCTCAATAGTGCTCAATCTGAGGTCGAGGGTATATATTCTTCCACTGTTTCTTTCTAATCCATGCCACTGTTAATTTTCTACTCAACTTTCTCATTCATTGAGTTTTGTGGTAATATCCATTTAAGAACTAGAAGAAAGACTAATGTAGCTATAGGTTTAACATTGCTGTGGGTTTTCTGCTGTTTTATATTTAGAATAATTTTATCCTGCCACAAGAAGTGGAAAATAAATTTAATGGAGATTGATATTTAGCTTGGAGATATCACAAGAAAGAAATATTGGCTATGATAAAAAAATAGTGTTCCTGAGGATTGAAAATTAAGTTTTAACTTTATATGAGAGGTGTGAAATCATCAACTCTCTTCAATGAGAAAAAGAAGATAAAATTATACACAGCTCCGAACTACGCATAATATTTATGAGTATATAGTATTTAGAGTACTTTAAGGGGAGGATTGTGTATTGTTAGATGCTTGGAATTCGACATTGATATATTAAATTTTTATGAATGGCATTATTTGATCACAAATGACTGCAAATTTATTAGTTATTCTTAATTATTTCATTAGACATGGTATAATACGAGTATCTCATTGGGCAAGTTTACTTTCTCACAAGGGGGTAAGTAGAGATGATGAGAATGACCAAATTATTACATGCTAATCGAGTTGAAATATATTAGTAGCCGAAAGTCTCTGTTCCCAAATAATAACTACAAAGGAAACTCAAAATTGCACACACAGCAGGCAGGCTGTGAATGATAAAGTAGTCTCTCACGTTCTTTTAAATGAGCTCTCAAGCTGGAAGGTGTTTATATTATAAAGGTTGACCGATGAATTTTTTCCAACTGTAATAAGAGTTTCATGATCAACGGCAGTGCCATAAATTGCCTGTGGTTCATTTATGGATTTAAGTTGAATTTTTTCATGCCAATTCCAGAGCAGAACATCCCCCGTGACATCTAAAATGTAGAACAAGTTGAAATATAATAAGTAAAGTTCATTCTCAATACTGCTTCACATTATGTCACAATTGAAAACTTTATGCGGACAAGAGAAACAGAAAATGACCAACAGAAATGCAAGGTGATAAAAGAGAAAAATGAGGAAAGAAATTAAAAGCAAATTACCGAGGAAAAAGAAAAAAGCTTGGAAGAATTTATGGACATACTCGATGAAGCCTACAAAAGTAACAAGGCTCTTCTTTACAAGTTACTATGTGTACTGCATAAGGAAAACAACTGAAACAAAACGAGCTATTGAAATCAAACAGGTACATTTAGTCAGAGAAGTTTCTGAAAAAAAATGAAGGAGTACTTTGAAACCCTGCTCAATGGAGAGGAAGACTGCCAAAGAGTACAACCTGAAGAAGATACAGTAGACAGTGGTTGGACAAGAAGGACAGATAACACGGCTAGAGGTAGAAAAATACCATAAAACTATAAAAAGGGCAAATCAGTCAATGCAGATGAACCAAATGTGGATATTATCAGAAGGGCTGATAAATCTGAAAAAAGAAATACCAGGAAAGAGGAGTTGGTAGAACAAGAAAGAACTGAATAAATCAAATAAAACAAGACACCTAATTGATAGGGAGCTCTGGGGAAAGAAATAAAACATGAACAAATTTATGAAGGCAGGAGGAAGCTACATTAGCCTGGGGGTAGAAAACTTGCTGGCTAACCCAAAGGTCACAGATTCAAGTCCTACCTAGGGCATGGGTGTTATGTTTGTCCAGTACGATTTGAAGAGGTGTTTAATGGTCCTAGCCACTGATGCACCCTAAACAAAAATACCACTATGAAGAGGGATGCAGATGGAAGAGACTGTTATGCAACACTTGGGGAGCAAGTTACTACATGATGATGAAGAATCACACTAAAAAGGTTAATATGATTCAAGAATTTTTGAATGACTTACTTGTTGTCAATAGTATTTTACTATTGGAGGGATTAGATTCATTTTCATTCTTTTTGACAAGGTTTTGCAAACTTGTGATTGCCAAATGTTTTTTCCAGGCATTATTGTTTTGCAGAGTGTGAATAACTATTCCCTTGGGAATACTGTATAAAAATGTTTTTCCATTACTTAGTCCTCCAGCAATTATATCCACATTAGGGATGTAAGAAAGGCACATTATACAGGCATCAGCATGTCTGAAATGAATAAACATGAAATCGACAAATATATTTCGATATTTTTAAGATAGATACTTCCTAGGCTAAATTAAAGTAACCAAATTCATGTTTCCCTCAGAAAAAGAAAGTATAAATGAGAAAGTAGTTAACAAATAAATGGTAAACATGCATGAGGTTTTAATGTAGAAAATACCCTTTCTGGATGAATGCATGAATATTGTCTAAAGTGTTTATTAAGATTTCCATTTTGTCAGACAAAGGATTTTTATGATCCACTCATAAAACCCAATTACACAGTCAAAGTTACGAAGTTCAAAAAAATTAACTTATTGAGTCAACAAATTTTAAAGGTACTCCCTCACAATAGCACATATATTCCATCTATGCACCCACTAAGTGAAATAAGTATCAAATATTAAAACTTGCTGGGATTCACACATGGCCGGTTTTTTGCTTTAACACCTGGCTTAGCCAATGAGAATCAATGGAGAGATCGGATAAACAGCCTTTTTCCATGGCCTACTTGTCATTTTGACACAAACATTTTCAAATAGAGGTATCATCATCAGCACTTCAATCTGAAGATTGGTTGGCTGCAGTATACCTTGAATGATTTAGCTTAATTTAGTAACTATATTTAAACTTTATTTTCAAAGGGCATTGGTTATTCATGGGTACTCACAAAAGATGTTTTAGGAGCTTATGTCTTCCATCTGAAGTAATAGTTCCACCATTCATTTCATGTAAAGGTTTTGTCCTCTTTTGAATCGGAACATTTAGCTCAGCCATTTATATTGAGACTGAAATTGTGTAAAAGTTCTACATGAGACTTTCTGGACTTTTGAATAATAATCATATATTTATTTCTCAAAATATCAGGTAAGCTGATGTGATAAATAACAAAAAAAATAATAATAATAAAATAAAAAATATATAATTAATGAATACTTAGCATAAAAAAGAGTACTTAATCTACTTATTCATTCATGGAGTAGAATATGCATTTACTAGGAGAAAATTTTTAACTCATTTGAAACCTGTAAAATCTAATAAATATTTTATTTTTAATATTTAATATATTAATATCCAGTTACCAGTAGACATCCAATAATTCATGCTATTAATTTTTATTGGTGTCAGTCAAAAAGGGATATTTATTTGCCAAGAAATCCATATGTAGATATAAGGCATATGTACTTACTGATTTTATCAACACTAAAAAAACTTACATTTTCATTTACTGAAGACATTCAACAGGATAAATAATATCACAAATTGATTGTTACCTCCACACTTTAATATGCTTTAATATTTAAACTGTTTACATTTAGTATAAAAATTCATTTCAACAATAGATGTTGTATTAATATATTGTTTAAAATTCATTATTAGAAACATAGAAACCAATTGAAAACAATTTATGGTGTATAACAATAATAAAAATGCAACATGAACATACGTTACCCTAGGGTTGATGGCTAATGTTTGCTGTAAAAATGTGAGCTACACAGTAATTAATATTTTTTTAGTTAGACACAAAATCTTTTAGTACCATTCATCCCCACTACATGTATCATATAGTTAAGTACCATACATTATTAATATGAGGGTATTTTCTGGTTGGTAAAATATTTCATTCACAATTATCTAACTAAAAGAAATTAATTTATTTTGAGGAATTAAAAAAATACTCAAGAAATGATAGATATAACATGTCGGTTAGTTGATAAAATAAGAATCTGGAGTTCACATATAAACATTTGTAGGCTAAGAATCCATATGATTGAACTGAGGTGGTGCGATGAATCCTATACACTTAATTATATTGTATGACCTCTCAAAAATAAATATTTAATTACTATTATGGTTTATTCATTACTGATACTGAGGTTATCACATATCAGAGTCATGGTCCATGTTTTAATCCAGTGACCTGATTAGCGGCCGAGTGCCCTACACATTACACTATCATAAAATTTCATAATACGGTACATAACTTTTTATATTAAAACTATGAAATTTTGAAGTATTTATTCAATACTGTCTATACTAAGTAAAATATGAAATAATGAAAGGTATAAATTTATAACAATTTTATTTAAATTTATGGATTTACATTGTCCTTGTCTTGAGAAACAATTAACATAAATACTTTATATTTTTAATATTATAAATATTAAGTACACCAAGTGGATGCATAATCAAGATACAACTGAATGTTGACTAACTGCTGGAGTCCATTAAAATCAGTCTTTTGTAAAATTGAAATAATTTTGGTTAAGGTAAGATGTGGCAAGGTATGAAAAATAAGGTAATTTTTCCCTTGCTTGTAATTTATTCCTTTAAATTTAAATAAATATAAACAAGCTGGTTCATTGTTATACATAAGACCTTCCAACAAGTATTAAGGTTAATAGTTTATTGGCTTCTAACATGTTCATACAATGTATAATTCAGTTTCCAAGAGAGAGCATGCTACCTGGTACCCTTTCTCCTCATTTTGTGCATAATGTAAAAAACCACAGGAATAAAAATGAAGAAATGAATGTATTTTACAGTCTTTTCTTTTTGAATCCCCAACCATTTCTTTATTTAAAAAAACAAAACCACAGTCTTCAACCCTGTGGCTGGTTTGATAAGTGAGGGTAGAGCTCATATAGTACAAATCTCAATGACATGTGAAAATTTGCACATCAGGGTAGATTTACTTTATCTGTGGTTTTTCCATAAAGATGTGAAAAGATTATGGAGATCACTAAGCTTAATTTTTAGCTGGAGGTGTCCACAGGTATCACCAGGCCTTGAACCTGGGTTCCCCATTAAGTTGCCAAGTGTTCTACTCACTAGGCTACCAATATCTCTGCTTCTTTTATTAACTTCATTTAATTCAACAGACCCATTTGAATGTAAATTTTCACAATAAAAGAAAAAAATTCCTTAATAAGTATGCAGATAATCTAACTTTTGTAATTCCATAAGAACTTAAAAACACCTAGAATATCTTTTATCTATAGCTCTTCTTCCTATCTCTGTCATTCATGCATAATCTACTTCCAGTACCTGTGGAGGATTCTGAAATGGCAGAAAGGAGGTAGTCAATGAAGAACTTGATATTTGATCCACCAAGTTTAAATGGCAATAGAAGGGTAAGTGTTAAATTTGTCTGCTTGCACAGAATTCAACCATCTAACTTTTCCACTTTCAAATAAAATATCACTTTATCGTACAATTGTGGAAAAATACCTCATTTTCAATTATGAATAAATTAGTGGTTCACTGAAATTTAGACTAATTTGTAATCTTTCATTTTCCATATTTCAAATTATATATTATAATGATAACATCCACAAAAAGTTATGGAAAACTTAATAGTTGATAGGTTAAATGACCACCCATAATTATTTTAACTGTCATTCAAGTTGATAATGAACAATAATTCAAGTTACACTCAGTAAAATTATTGAGACCACAACATTAAGTAATTTCATTATACTTAAAAAACTCTAGTTGGAAATTGAATAAAAAAGGTTAGTGAGTTATGATTATTGAATAATTCCCTCAGAAGTAAAAAAATTAATGACAAAAAATATGATTTACATTATTTTAAGATAATTATATTTGAAATTAAGTATGATGGTATAAAATGAATATTCTACTGCATTATTCACAAGGAAATATGCCTGATAGCATATTTGAATTTTGAAATGGACCCAGCAGGTAGTTGAAGAGAGATTCATAGTGCAATTCAAGATTTTAAAATCATAACATAAATAAAAAATTACAGCTTAAACAATTACTAATATACCATAAGGCACTCAATAATTGCAGTTATTAAGTACAAGCTCTCTTTCTCTATAGATCATAATATTCCACATATGATTTAATTACATCAATGTTTTCAACATTTCAACTAATATAAATAATTAATGTTTATTTTATGAACTGCAATGAAATATTTCTTTTAGAAAATATCCAAAAGTACCTAAAGAAACATCCATTCTAGAAAATATAAATCATGAATCAATATTAATACTCTCAATACTCATCAAACAAAACTAATACTGCCTTCAAAAATACTTGTGAAGAGTAACATAAGTACATAATTTACAACCATTTCAACATTCCATTATTCATTTTATATTCTTAGTTAAATAGGAATTCAAGATGACTAGAGAAATATCAGGTACAACAAAATAAAAATAACCACTTTCAAAATGTAGAATGTGATAAATAGTTCTCATCCTATGGCTGAGAGGCTTGAGATTCCTGCTGCCTCCATCATTTGATGAAACAATGAATCAGATTTAGCTATTAATGATGCTGGAGAATCAAATTCCACCACCTTTAAGAGAAGATAAATTGGATTCAACTACATTTAAGCAGCTATTCATCATAATGATGAGTATTCATTTAAATGCTTCAAAGCAAGAGCAAGGTTATAAAATGGAAACATACACAAGGTACATACTGTTTATCACAGGCATTAATCAGAACAAATTGTTTACCAAGTTCTTTTTATATTATCATCTTGTGGGTCTGTATAAAATGAATGACTACCTGTCAGCTAAAATTGTAATTCTACATGCATGCATGAGAAATGACATATTACCTATTATAACAAATGATTCAAGGATTAATTGGAACATGAAATTTTCATGTCAAAAATGTCATCTTTTATTATCAATCCTACATAAAGATCATGTCATAAAATACAATTTTTGGCACACATTGAGTGAGAAAAAAACCAACAGTGAAAGATTGATCTCAGAATACAATTGCCATAAAAGAAAAGAAAATGGATAAAAATCGAAAAGGTTGAGAAAAAGTTAATGAAAGAACCATAAAGTTCAAGTAGTCAATATAGGATACCTCTATAACAGTAAAATGGAATGAAAAAGTGCATTATGATGAAAGATAATGATAATAGAGTTAACATGCATAAAAATAATACAATATGTCTTAAATTATTATTAAATTGTGACACTATTAGTTGCATTACATAACTAGCTTCTATTATTAATATTCAAGAGAATGGACTTTTTATTATCAACAGCAAAATAAGGATCTCATCCATTGTGGTTGTGGATTTGAAATTGTGCATACATTTATATTTTGTGTACATCTAGATGTAACAAATAAACTGTTTCATATGGACTCTTGAAGTAGTGGTATGAGTGGGTTAACTTCTCTAGATGTTAAACTCATCTGGAATAGTAGCTGCTACATATATAACACTTGAATAAAAAATAATAACCTTTCTTCTCTTGTTTTAGCCATTAAATTTGTTGGGGGACCTTTGTGATCTGACGATGAATTATTGTTAATGTGATTTTTGGAGAGAAGATGAAAAAAGTGGAGATTAAGGAGTAACTATTATGTTTAAAAATGTGTCTAATACTTGATTATTTAGCTGTTTTATTGCAACTTGGCAAAAGGTGCAGAGGCAAACTTAGGCTAGATTTGGCAGCCAGCCCTAATGGACTATTCAACAAACCACAACCAGGTAGAGGGATCTATATAGAACTAGGGTGGGAATGATAGTAAAACTGCCACCGGCTCAGCATGACTTTCCTAATAAAATGAAATCCAAAGGATTGTCTCCTCTTCCCAAAAAGGTGATGGGAATAAAAGCCCATTAAAATGAGAAAAATTGAGGTTCCATCCTCGTGGGGTAGGGTAGTACAATCTAAGGTGTTCCAGAAGACCCATGCTTACATAATCATGAATGAAATTTATGGGAAGTGATAAGCACCTGGTAATTAGTCATAGCTGAGGATTCAGCTTCATAGGCTAGTGAATGACCCAAAGCTTAGGTTCCATTCAAGTGCCCAGACACAAAAAGTTACAAAAACTACCCACTACTATGTCCTTGAAAGGACGAATAATGAAAAACTAGGCATTATTTTCTAAAATGAGTTCCAGTCAAATGAATATACCTCACCTTGCCAGCATCTAAAACCATGACTCTGTCATATGAAGTTATTGTATGTATCCTATGTGCGATGGTGATGACAGTGCAGCTAGAAAATTCTTCACGGACAGTATTTTGAATCAAGGAATCAGTCTCCAAGTCAACTGATGCTGTAGCTTCATCCAGCAACAAAATCTTCAATGAAAAAAGCATTAAAATATTAGGGTATACTGAGTGTTAGAAACACTTGACAGTCTTGAGGGAGTTACAACCTTTAAAATGACTACCAATTCCAGCTCATAAATCATTCTGCCTATCTAAATCTCAATATCAGAACACAAAGCAATTAATTACTATGTGGACACAAATAAAACCTTTTGGTTAACCACAAACCACTGCATGTATGCCACATTCTACAACCAAAAGCTCTGGACACCACATTCTGCCACCACCAACAGTAAAAGGAATCATAGGCACAGAGGAAGAGGAGAAATAGCATGCTTGACTTCAGGGGCTTCAGAAAATAATTCTGTTTTTATATAAAGTTCAATATCAGCATTAGATTACAGACAATCAAAAACCATTTTCCACATATCATTTTCAGCTACTCAAAAATGTGAAAAATCTCATCCTCAAAACTTCATGCTCAAGCAAAAGCTTGGCACACTTTCACACAATTAGCAAAAGACACCTGGTGTCTCAGGTCTAATGTATCCTTTGTATTTCCTAGGATATTCTTCAGTTTCATGTAGATGATTACTATCTTTCAGCAGTATTCTGGATATATGGGTGGAATTGTTGGGGAAATTGGGAAAATGGGCTGTTCCTTGTTTTTTTTCTGACATTTATTCCTTCTTCCTCATCTGTGTATGGTCCTTTGAGAGTCAGTTTGATGCCTCAATCTCCATTCAATCCACTCCGCTCAATATCTATTCAAAAAAAAGGTGGCCTTAGGAGTCTTAGAATAACTTCTAGGTTTTCTGCATTCAACACAGACTTACTGTAAAAAAAAATAGGAAAAAAACTGACTATATATATATATATATATAAACACTTCAACCTTTGGACGCAATTATAAGTTAGTGATTGAATGGAAGCAAAACCATAATGAAACGAATAATGAACAGAAAAATGCATGAATACTGAAATCAC
>WURS02048852.1:0-11033 GCA_011762765.2 Rhinocypha anisoptera | reverse complement strand
CCAATCCTTCAAAATACTCGTTTTGTTGGTATAAACAGGTTAGATTTTTCTCCAAAAATTTGATGTTGGTTACTCTGGATGTATGTATTAGGCCAGCGGTCAACACATAGTTGTTGAGCAACCGCGCTTAAGGATGTACTGGCTATAAGTTGAAATTTTTATTTTATTTTCAATCATCCACAAACAGCACTAATAGGCCAATTACAGTGGGCACAATAACGTTTTTTAATAACAAGGACGAAACACACACATCCATGCCCTAGGCGGAGATTGAAAAATCCACTTAGTCGAGATTCGAACCACGGCCTCCGGGTTGGCAGACGAGGACGTTACCCCGCCGCCCCCGAGGCCGGCAAATAATGACAAATGGCAATGAAATAATGACAAATAGATGAAACTATGGTTGGACCTTCTAATTATTACAAGTAACTAACCGGCCAAATTGCAAAACAATTCAGAAGTTTGTTCGAATGATATCAAAGTTGGAAATTAACATGCTCTCATATGGAACATGGCTGATTTGATTTGATTCTACAACTTTAAGGGGAAATCAACCATATAACTAATAATGTCAAACCATTGAAAAAATTAACGGTAGTAAATAATTGTGTTAGAATTTGATATCACCTAGTAAAACAACCATTCAGAGAATAGTACATGAAGTATTTACAGTAAATTGCAGATACTCCTTGCTTTTCTTCAAGTACAAGGCATAAACGTGGCAACGTCGCACTCACGATGCCTCCATTTCGATTCTGTGATATCCGTTGTTGATATACATTCTCAGTGCTTTGCAAAAGTAATGCTTGTTACTTGATATTTTTATCAATTAAAAGTACAATATATTTTATTATACAAAGCTAAAACGACGAATTTTTATTTCCAATCGAAAAAACTGACGAGTGAGCGTCCACTGTTATAGTGCAGTGCTGAGAACGTATGAATGTATGCGACATTGCCAGATTGTTTGGCATTAGAAATGTATTTGTTTTTTTCGTTTTATGATTATAAACTAAGTAATATAAACAAAAAAACTTTCGAATCAACATCATAGTTAGTTTAAAGAAATAATCGCAATAAAGCGAATAAATAATCGAGCTGTAAAATTTTTTATATTTCAAGTCACGGAAGTCAAAAGTGGGTTCCTTGTCCTTAAAATTGATGTAAAGATAGAAACCATCTACCTTAAACACATACAGTACTATTAACAACCAGGTAAAATCAATTTGATTCAGTGGCTCTTCGTGAATATAGCAAAAATCCCGATAATAGCTTCATGTCGATCAGTTACTTTTAACTAGGGTTGTGTGAGGGACCCTCTTGAGGCAGGACTGGTTTTGAAGTTAGATAGAGTGCAACGTAGAACAGCTATATTTGTGAACGGTTGTTACGACTAACATCACAGTCTAACAAGCGTATTGGAGAAATAAGGATGGGAACCACTTGCTGAACGTAGATTGAAGTCCAGGTTAAATTTATTATACATATTTCAGAAGGATCACTTCAGTGGAGAAGTAAAATATATATTACAAGCCCCGATTTACTATGGTAGATCAGATCACGTGTATAAAATCTGAGAGATAGCCTGTCGGACATAAAGTTATAAAATGTCATTTTTTCCACGCACAATTAGACACCAAAACAAGTATGAGCACAAGCTCGAAGAAAATAGTTTGGGTAACTAGTGTATATATGTATATTATACTTCATGTTGTTTTAAAAATTGAATGTTGGTTGGTTTTATTCCCGCATGACAGGTATTTTCTTTCGTCATTGAAATATTTGCATAATAGTGGTTTCTATGCATGTGTGTTATATCTAATATGTGCATGTGGGAATGAATGCCTGGTGATGGCTCACTCACCCCCTGCCACACGCCCTTGCGGCGGCTTGCAGGGTATTCCGTAGATGTAGACGCATAGCCAATACATCCTTAAGGAATCTGCTGGCAGAGCCGGTTGTCCCACCTCTGCGTTCGTTCACATATGGGGAACCCAGTCAGACGACCTGGTCGTTCACTCCCGGGTGCAGGAGAACAACGGGTTGTTTCCTGTTTCCACGACCCACCCTAAACCTTGGCCAAGTAATCCGAGCCAAGTGAACCTAGCGTCACACGGGTTGGTGGAAAGGGGGGGGGGGGCTTGTACCCTTCCTCTCGTTGATCCCTGCGTGACCCCCTGAATCCTAATGTCGAGGGGGAGGGTCACTACCTCGGCCGTGTTAGGACGACCGACGATTTGCGATCCATCGCAAGGATGGTGACAGACAACGCTTTCGAGATTTATTGAAATTTAACTCTCGGCTTCCTTCGCTTCGATGTATGTATTATTAAGGCACTGTTATTATCGCTGCCGTCAAATAAAAAGATTTGGTTAAAGTTCCGGTGTTTCTCTCTTGAAAAATATAGATTATTGAATTCCTGGAAAGGTTCCAAGTTCGTAGGAAATACATGAGTATGCTTTGGTTTCCTCCAAATACTTATCATATATTAACTACGATTTTTAGGTACATTTCGTTACATCCTTAGGTGACCTGAAGCGTGGTACAGTGTCGCCGAACTAGTCTAGAATAAATACTAAACGTTAAATTAAAGTAAGAGCACGTTTATTTACTTCCGTCCTTTGAAAAAGTTTCCTTGGATATTAAAAAATAATTGACTTCCCTTCTTAAACAGTTACTGTAGCTGGCGATGTATTTTCCGATCAACTTTGGGTTTTAATTGATTCTATTTTCTTTTGTTTGTATTATAATTTCTTGATCAGAGAATCTTTAGCGATCAACATGGTGTATCAATATTTGCTTCAATTTAGTTCCTTTAGTGTTTCATTCATCTTTTTGATGTTCCGTCCACCAATTGAGTTTCGTTTTCGTCGTGTTACTGCGTTTTCCATCTAAGGCTGGATGTTTTACTTCCGTGAAAGACAACATTTCAGTCAGTGGGAGGACAAAATTTTTTGTGTCAGAGGTGCGTGGGTTCCATCTTAGAAAAATGCGTCAAGAATGACTTTCGGGTAGTGGTTGATTTACATCTAACAAATAAAGGAAATACCGTAAAAAAAAGTCCTACTACTAAAGGCATATTGCTAAAGGAGTATTCCAGGTAACGTTAAAGTTTTCTATCAAAATACGTATCTCCATTGTGATTTTATGGTGATGTAAACTTTCAGGTTTGCGACGGAAGGCCGAATTAATGGGCTCTTTTTTTGGTTTATGCTATAATAACCTGTCAGGAGAAGGCGTTAGAATTCTTTTGTTCTATACCGTACATCATCATCATTAGTACTCCAATCCGAAGATTGGTTGACTGCCGCCATGCATTCATACCCCTTGGAAGTCCTCCTTTCTAACGTCTCTTATAATTTGCCCTACATACTCCTCCCTCTTGGTGTCTTGCATTCCAGTTTTACTTTATCATATTCCCCACGAATTCATTGTGACTCAGGGTGTCCCATCAACCTTCTTCCTATCGCGAAGCACTATAAAACGAGCGAAATTTTATATAAATTACGTTGACATCGATAGGGCCGTTTTCTTTGTACTGAGTTTTAGTCTCGGTTATTCATAATATTCAGTCCGATAGTCTAGCCGTCCGTCATAGGTCGAGTTGGTAATGACGATGAAGAAATCAGTGGTGGTTTTGTATCGGGGACCAATTGGAATCGGGTTTGTTCCCGACGCGGAGGCTTTGTGTCCACGGTCACTTGGCAATATTTTCCCCCCACCTTTCGACCGCCTTTCGTCCTTCACTCTCGACTTGGGACATACTACTAACCAAATTCGTCGCGGTGTGTGTGTTTGTGCGACGAGCGTTTTGAGTGTCGAAGTGACCGTGGCACGTGGCGGGGAATCCACCCGAACGTCGTGTGTGTCGCCGCGTGCGGCCCATTGTCGCGTCGCGATCCCGTAGGCTCGTGCCGCGTGAATGCGAATCGCGCGCGGCCGATGCCGCTTCGGAAGCGTCATTGCCATCCGTGCATGCGAGAGGGAGATCAAAGGAGCAGTGCCGCTCCGACGTGAACCGCATCCGCCGCCTGCCTTCGTGAACCTCTTGAGTGAACGAAGGGAAGATCCTCTTATTTACGCATGATACCATTTGCTTCTCCCTCGTTTTTATGTTCGCTGTACTTTACTCACACAGGTATCTTCTCGAGTTTACAGAGTCCTGTCCTTTTTTGTGTGTTTTTCTTGGACTCACAATGTTTCGACCGTGTCCTCAACTCTCGCAACCTAAATTTACCTCATTTCCTAAATTATAAAATTATGCATTTTTTTCATAGTTGCCAAGTTTTCACTGAAGTCGGGCGACAGTAAAATATTCTATGTATTTTACTGAAGAAAATTCTACTTCTTCCGTACCCGTTTCCCTCGTCACTTTTGGTCGGCCGTCTTTCTTTGCCATTATGCGTTGCTGCGTCGCTTCAGGTTGTGGGTCCATTATCTTCGTATCTTTAATAATGGTCCGATCCAGGTCGTCGGCAGGCGGGTTGGGCCTGGCTTGTTCTGTGGTCATAACACATTTTATTTTGTTTCTCGTTACGCCCCATGAATTGCCCATACCAATTTAAATGATTTTAAGTTTTGTCAGTTACGTTAGCCACGTTGAATGTGAATTTTTAAAAAATAAAGTCGTCAAAAATATTTCTATACGAATATTTTATTTTCCTTCTAACTCCTGAATGGCCTTCCGGTCCCAATCTAAACGTAATTATCAACCGCGAGTCTCTCTAAAGACTTCTTTAGAATGCTGAGATATATATGTGTGTATCTATATTTATATATATCCTTCGGCTTGGATATTATTTTGAATTCTGCCACAATGGATTTATTGGGCACAGTTTACCCTTTTTATTTTTAGATTTCACCACCGGCTGTTTTGAATCTTTTCGCGGTTCAAAATGACCTCCCACCTTCACACATTTTTTTTTAAATTAGCAAAACAGACTAGTTTTTTGAAAAGGGATAGACACTTTTAACTTTCACCTAAAGTTTTATAAAAACACAACCCGGCTTTCGACTCCTTGAGTCATCTCCAGGCGACTCAAAGGAGTCGAAACACAAGTTGTGCTTTAGAAATATTTAAAAGGGAAATCAAGAGTTGGTCTATCTCTTTTCCAGTATGGAACATTTCTACATAGTGCAGCCTTGAGACTGTACGAGTTACAAAGAAGACTTCAGTTTTATTTCGCAGATAATTTAGCGTTTCGTCTGTTCTCCACTCTGGAACGATGCCTGAGTTTGTCTTTGCCCTGATTTGATTCTCTCTATAGTCTGTGGCAGAGACATCTTCACTCTGAACTCAAGGGTTTCAGGCTCAACTATGTAGAAGTTCGTCTGCCATAAAATGATCCAATCACTGTATTATTTGGCTAAATATTTTTAGTGGAAATACTGTGTTTACGATTATTTTATAGCAAATTTTCATCGCCCGATGAGAGTTTTCTATAGTTATGGAATGCTTCTCTGTAGACTGATACGTGTTGACTTCACTATAGTTGGTCCAGCTATGTCGTATTGATGAATTCCCCTAGTGAATGCCAACAGATAATATGCTTGTTGGGCAAAGTTTCGACAAGTAACTCCGCCACCAAGAGTCAAATAATTGCCGCGAGGACTTTGGTAAATGGTTATGGAAACGGCCAATCGATCATCTCTGCTAGAAATACCTAGTAGGAGAATTCGTTAACATCATTCGACCGCATAGCACGGTGATGCCTTAGTTGGAATCGTCACAATTTACGTATCACCGTAGAGTTGCCTTTTTATTGCCCTGTCCTACAGACTAGTAATATTAAAATCAATGCACCTATTTATCTATCAATAGAACAATTAAATAATATATACCGTGACTGTAACGAAAAAATTGGCATGTTGATTTGTTTTAAAGAATTATAGAGCCCTTACATTGCGTGTTAGAACGGGGATTCGTTGCTGTTTTTCTACCATCTCTTTACGTCGGATATTTGATTTGGGGATTGAATCGTTCACTTTCAGCGTCAGTAACATAAGCGAGTGGTAGACATTAATCTCCCGGTGGAGTCTGCTTAATAGAATTTAGAAGATAGGGTGGCGAAGCCATCGCTAAAACGTAGAATTTTATTGCCTCTCTGTTCTCCGCCGCCGTAAATTTCCCTCGAAGTTCCAGATCCGGTTCCTCTCTCTCTCTCTCTCTCTCTCTCTCTCTCTGACCTTCACCGTTCCTCCGTTCTGTCGCCTTAAAGAGACTACGCGATTTTCGTCGTCCACATTCGCAGCCGGAAATCGAGTCTAGCTTAGGCATTCGGGTGTCTTCAGGTGAGTTCGGTTTTCGTTCTCCAATCGTCCAGATGCACACTCGACCGTTTTTGTTTCTTCATATGACGAAATCACATACGGCCATGTGGTTGTGCATATGTGATTTCCTGGCGAAGTAATTTATTGTAGTCCCCGTAAAGTTAGAAGGATATTACTTTCATATTAAATGCTCATTGGGTATTTAATTTCTTATCGATTTCGTCTTTATGCATTGCAAGGTATGCCACGAGAAGTAGTTCGTTAGTTTGGTTTCCTGATTTATTTTATTGAAATATGGTTTTATAAGTTACTGCTTGAACCTTTTGTAAATATAGTTATTTTCTACATTGAATATTTAAAATTAAAAGCTCAGCTGTCGATAGTAAAAGTGTTTTAAAGTTATTGTTTCTAAAGTGCGGATATGTTGTTACTCCTTAAAAGGCTGCCTGACTATTGTATTGTCAAACTAACTATTGTCAAACTAACTATTGTCAAAGACCGTTGTTTACACGCCTTCTCTAATGAAATATGTTGAAATTTTGAGTCGAAGTATGTCTCCTTGGGAGATTAAATTCATATGTAAATAATTGTAATACAAAATATAGTTTATGATTGGAACATCCGATTGGTTAGATATAGCGATACCTTTGATACCAAATCACCGAAGGTTACCTCCGAATGATGCCATGTAGTTTGCGTCCTCAGATATGTCTTCAGGCAGCTTATGACCTTTCATCCTGGGATCCCCAGTTCAAATTTCCCGGAAAGAAAGACTAAGTCACGTGATGTCAATGTTGTCCGAGGGTTCTGCGCAGCCAACCTAGGCACTCTTTATCTCTTACTTACTCCGATGCCCTTTTCCGTGCAGGTTACGTCCATAACGCCGGAAACACCCAGTTTTTTTTTACTTGGAATAAAAATGTGAAAAGGGAAACCTCTCTCCAGACGGAAGGCACCCCGCCTGCCCGCCCACCACTACAGCTGGTGTCTCCGAATATCATTTTACCCGCCCGCACCCTCGAGAGTGCTTGGTCTGGCACGCGTGAAATTATGACGACCCAGCTCATAATTGGTTGTTTTTAACTTATCCGAAAATCATACACCGGCGGTGAAATTAAGTGTTTACTCGCATAGTTCCGGCTTCTAGATAACATTCCAGTCAGCCCTGACTATCCTCACCTGTTTGGACTTGATCAATCTCCTCAAAAGTGTGCCGTGGGTCTCCCCTTGCATTTGGAGTTTCCCCTTTAGGAAATGTACGGCGAATTAGTTCCTGCTCGCTCGAGCTACGGTAAACAGCCAGACGTTTTTGTGATTTCGTGATTTTAAAAAGTACCTTTTCGATGGTAATACCTCCGCCCATTATTTCAAGGATCGTTGATATCTGTCTTGGTCTCTTAATTTGTATCCCCGAGAATATTTTTTTCATCCATTAGCCCTTTGAAGCGGATGTGGCAGTGAAGGTAAAGCGAAGAACTTTTTTTTCCTGCGCTCCATCTGATTCATCCAACGCCGATCAAGGCCATCGAGACAGGGTAATATCACACGCCGTGGGAAGATTCAAGCGAGGGAAATCAACGCGAATCGTGTGACCTGGACGAGTGACACTGCAAGTTGTTTTAAAGGTTCGCCACGTCCAGAAATGAAAGTGAAGTACTCTTTACAACCCGGGTGCGAACCAGGCTTATTCAATTTCACGAAGTGTTCGCGAACAACATTCAGCACAAAATCCGTTCCATAACTATCAAAAGAGAATTGGGTCGGCCGAGTATGTGACTTTTCTTATTTCACTCCCCTTTGGTGGCAGCTTTAAAAACACTGCCGCGGTACTCACCACAACCTTCTTCGAATGATGGGACGGAGGATTTCGCTTTTCTTTCTTTGTTTAAAAGATTCGCAAAAGAGATTTTTACGCTTTAAATGCTTTTTCTCTAGAATCTAACGAACTCAGAATTTTGGGAACCTTCGTTAAAGGATCTAAAGATTAGTAGCCTATTATTTTAATTTTTTCTGCCGAAATGTACACGGTTTCCCAAAATATATATCTTTGGAAATGGGTATTAGACATCGCAATCGCAATATTCTCGAATCCTCGACACGAAGGGCAAAAAGGTGGCTCGATTCAAATACGTTTGTCAATACTGCGTTATATATTTATATTTATATATATACACACACACACAAGAAGAAGAGCTCAGTAGGGCAATGCATAAGTATCTAAGACGGCTCAAAAAGTGCATAAAATACGGACAGTAACTCCTTTTACCGAAATTTACCTCTAGTTTTTTTTCTTTCTTAAACGTTACACTCGGATGTACTAATAATAATTTCGGTACTTTATTTAGGTGTACGATTATTAATCCAAGCATGCAGAGCAACCTAATGTGCATAGAATATATTCATTGTAAGCGAAACTCGTCCTTGATATATTTTCAAAAAATTATCGCGACCCTGGTGTCTACGTAGAATTGCGACGTCGTATTCAAGTGACTTGAACCGGGTTCGTGTTAATTTGAAAAAAAATACTGTGGACGTGTGTACAAGTTTTACTCACGTTAAATATGGAATCTCCCCTTAAGGTATCTCCTGAGGTTGCCTCTCTTTCATTCATAGAATATGTTTCCCTTTCAGTGGCTTCACAGCAAGATAGTTTATTATATTTACATAGTGATGCCATAATAAACGAGTGCTATTTAAATTAACAAAAGAACGTTCAATTGATGTTTATTAGTAAAAAAAAATAGTGGTATTCATATATGTTATCACTCAATCTAGAGTAAATTATCGTATAAGTCTGTAGTGATGCATGTTTTTTAATAAGAAGTTGAATAGATCTTTTGTCTCTCTACTAACACTGATATATATTGACGGTAAATTATTTAATTCCTACTGGAACTAGGGAATCAGGCAGTGATTCCCTAAACCCCAGTGTCCAATGATTCCCAGTGATCTCCCTACCCTTCAACCAGTGAACACTACAGTGCTAAAGAACACCAGTGAATTGCTTGATTTATATCTAAGAGGCTATAATAGTGTGTGTATCGTGCATATTTATTTATTTATTTAAACTATCCATTGTTAACTACTGTAAATTCTATCTCTTCCAAATCTATCTTTATAACTGTTATCTTTCCGGTGACCTGGCGTAGGTTTTGTGGGTTTCCCTACGCCCAAAGGTGTATACCAGGTCAAGTCCGCTCCGATTGAAAACATGGTGTCCGCGTCCGCTCCTTCAGAACATATGACTAAAAGCGTAATACGCTGCCCCGAAGAGGAGAGATCCTATACCGGGGTTCCGTGGTTATGTAAATATTCTGCTATTTATACTATTTATTGTATCCTTCTCAACCAAGGAAATAAACACCCAAAATTGAATTGAATTGAATTGGAGAAATCAGAATCGACGCCCACGAGCTGATCGACAATAAGTTCCGCAAGTGTAAATCGCCTGTAATGGACGGTATCACACTCCAGCATATCAACAACGCTTCATCTTGCATTAGAGTGATACTCACATTATTTAATTCCCTTCTCCAAATAGGTTTTTTCACAAAGGCCTGGCGTCCGATGATAGTTATTAGGATTCCCAAACCAGGTAAAAACAAAACCTCCGCAGCCAAGTACAGACCAATCAGCCTCACCAGCGTCATCGGCAAGTGGTTCGAAGGATCCTTGTCAGGAGAATGATGAAGACCTTCGCTAAAAACGGTGTTCTGCCAGACCACCAGTATGGTTTCCGCCCCCACAGGTGCACAGCAGACCCCCTCGCCCTCCTCACCACAACTGAAGCTGAGGCAATTAACATCAGGAAGTACACAGCGGCACTCTTCCTGGACATAGAACGAGCTTTCGATCGTGTATGGCATGAGGGCCTCTTGGGATAAATCTCCCCCATCCCAGGAGTAACGCCCCCCTCATGCGACTAATAAAATCTTTCCTCTATGACAGACAGGGCCAGGTGAGGGTCCAGAAACAGCTATCCGAGCCCTTTACTCTGAAGTCGGGAGTCCCCCAGGGTACTGTCCTCTCACCGCTCTTGTTCTCCCTCTACTGTTGGGATATTCCAACTGACAAGGCTGGGAGAAAGGTGACTCTAGTCCAGTATGCGGACGACACGGCCTTGTGGATTATCGACCGAAGGGTGACAGTAGCTGTGCGAGAGCTGCAGAGAATGACAACAGAGAATGCTCGAGTGCTGGTTCTGGCTGGCGACTGAGGCCAAACCCTGACAATACCGGTTTTTCTTATTTTTTCAAGCTTGCATGACAAAACGCCGGATTGACAAATTCGAACGAAACTTTGGCAGCAAAGGGTCCCGGAATCAAAATGTGTAAAGTATTTAGGGGTAAAGATTGACAATCACCTCAACTTCTGTCGACTTGCGAAAGAGACTAGGGCCAGGGCCCACCAGTAAAGCAACCTCATTAAAACTGTACGCGCCAATGGAAGAGGCGTGTCTGCACGGGTCACCTTGCTCCTGTACAAGACCTTCCTGAGGTCTGTGCTGGAGTACGCGGACCTCTCGGTATTGCCCTCCACGGAAGCCCTTTCTAAATTCGCCACCCTAGAGAGAGCAGTGCTTCGACTGATACTCCAGCTACCCCCTCTCTTTCCTAGCTTTGACGTTTACAGGGCCGCCAACATTGAACCCATTCTCCAAAGGCTTTGCAGACTGAGGTGCAACACTGCCAGGAGAATTGCTGAGACAAACATGGCACACATGAGCAAGATAATGGACTCTATGAGGGGGCTCCACAGGAAAC
>WURS02048841.1:0-11033 GCA_011762765.2 Rhinocypha anisoptera | reverse complement strand
CTTCTCCCCCTTCTCGCACTTCACTTCTTCCATTTTTCATGTCATTCAACATATTTTTGAAATATATAATCAAAGAGTGTTTTATTGAAGAAGGAGGAGGCTTGTGAGTGGGAGGGAAAAGAAGGGTGTGGAAGATTAGCGTGGCAGTTTAAGCTGAAACCGAAGAAGAATAAGCGAGAAAGTTAGACGTCCGGAACACCAAGTGTAAGGAATGTGGAATGGAGATCAAAAAGAAGGAGAAAAAGTGTACGGTTACTGGAGGAAGAATGGAAAAAAATTAAGATGAATTAGGAAAAGAGATTAATAGAGAAAGTGCAGAGATTCAAGTACCTATCAAAAGACTATCGAGATTAGGATTTGCCTTCTTCTACGGAGTCGAGAAGAATATTAGCAATGGAGAAAGAAGGAATATAAAGGAAAAGAGAGTTACTATATGGTCCATTGAATAGGAAACTAATGAATAGACTAGCAAAGTGCTGTATGAGGTGTGTTGTGTCGTATGGGACTTGATCAGTTAATTAAGAAGGTGGATGAATAATAAAGACTGGAGGCCCAGGAAATATGTTTATTGAAAAGGATGGTGGAGTGAGGGTTGAGGAGAGCATGTGAGAAAAGGACCTCGATGGAAATATAGGAAGAAAAAATTACTGGATTGGACAATGCCAAAAAGAGATTGTTTCTATGGAACCTGATATAGAAGGGATAATGGAAGGAAAAGAAAGCAAATGCTGGACACCGTAGAAGAAGGCATGTTCTTACAAAGAGATTGGCTGAGATATGAGGTATGTGTGGTAGGAGCCTACGAGGAAACATGGTGACTTGGAGAATAAACATGACGACTGGATGGGAGACCCCGTCCTTTTAAAAAAGCCAAAATAAAATATTTTTAACAAAGCACCAATGACGAATGTGTGGCTTTCCGATAACTTACCGAATAGACTCATCCATCTCCAAAGGAAAGTGCTCGGCGACTGATAGGGAAAACAATCTCATATTGATATATCATATTTTTTATACAAGTACGAGTGACATGTCGTATTTCTCTGCGTCAAAATGGCATTATCCAATAATGGAATAAGTAACTTAAAGACGACTAAAATATTGTTGGTGTTCGATTGATTTTTTCATTTTACTTCAAGTAAAAAAGCAAAAAAAAATATTTCCTACTATCGTAAATCCAGTTTTGTAATAACGAACGTATCTCTTTTACATCCGTTTCTGTTTAATGCTTCAGAAAGAATTTATATTTCAATATGTCTACAGAATGTGTTTACTTATTAACTTTTTAAAATTAATTTTTAATAAATTTTTCTTCCATTAGCTTGTCTTGGAATTATAAAATAATGTCCATGTTAGGAATAAATATACTTTGTACTTTTCCACAGATTTTATATTTCTTCACGCCGCGTTTGACGTCACTACGGCTTCATCGATGATGCCGTAGTGACGGCGAAAGGCGTCGTAAAGAAAAATGAAATCTGTGGAAAAGTACAAAGTATATTTATTCCTAACATGGATAAATACAACTTCCACGAAGTGAAGCCTGATACCGTTTATTATATAAAATAATAGTTTAAAATATAAACTGGAAAAGCTTCACAGTATGAATTCTGACTATGATTATGTACATAATTATTTTTTTAATTGTTCAATTGCCCACACACAGCAGTAGGCACATCACTCCGGCACTGTATATCAAGTTATAATAGAGATAAAACATATACATCCATGCCCTAGGTTAAGACTGAAAATCCATTAAGCCAGGATTCAAACCCGCGATCTTCGGATTGGTAGAAGAGGACGTTACCTCACTGCCAACAAGGTTATGATTAATATTAAAATCAAATCTTAATTCACTTTTTCTTTGCCTTAGTGTAAACCGGTACGTTGGTTGGTTGAAGGTACGTGGAATAAGGTTTCAGGCGTTACTTGGCGGAATTCTTTCATTACGAAAGGTTTTAGAGAAACACCCTGCAATTCCACATAAAAATATTTATGTGAAATTGCAGGGTGTTTCTCTAAAACCTTTCATAAGGTTGATGTACTTTACATTTGGCGTGTTATAGTTTATGAAGGCATTATATATTTAGTTCTTTAATTAATAAAGAAGTAATTTTATAAAATAAAAGATTCTCGAATAATTTCTTGTCTCTAACTAATGAAGATCTCAATCAAAGGAACACACATAGAGATTCTATACTTGAGAAACTTTGATCCATTTATGTTTTTTGTAAAGAATGAAGGATACTAATCTATACTTTGTGAATTGTTACATATCATTTACTCAAGAAAATGGATGTAATTTATGAAGGAGCAAGATTTGTTACGTGACTTACCCTTACATATTCCTTTATGGGAAAAGTATAAAAAAATGTTTTTCGCTACAAGGCATTGCATTCTTCACTTTGACGATATCCAAAGTGAAATTATCATCGAGTAATTCCGTCGCTCCAAATTCCATCAAGCTACAACGTCGAATTGAGTGACGCAATTTTCGAAGGGCTGTTCTTAAACAATAGTCATAGAGACACGCAGCCGTACAAGATTAGCCAGCTCATATGCTGAAACACCTCCGCAGCCTTGCTTTATTTCTTCCACTCAGTCAGCTCCCATCATTTTTCTAAACCACCCACCCTCCTCGCCCCTCCAAGCACCCCCCCCTCCTCCCCTTTGCATTCCCCTCTCCCTCTGTCCCCCCCTCCCCTCTCCCCACTCCCCCCCCCCCTTCTCCCCCCCCCCCCCCCTCCCCTTATCGTTCCCGAGGAATCTCTCTCTCTTCACGTCTACCTTTCACTCTCTTCAAACCTTATATTTCGATTAATCTTACTCTCCGCTTCACAGAAGGCTGACCAGTGGTTTATTATTTTATTTACAGGGCTCGAGATAATGGTTTAGTGTGGTCAGTGACCGCCCTGTGTAGGTTCTGGAATTATGGTAATAATTACTGTTGAAAGGTGCAATTCGTTGAAAATATTCCTCTGTACTACCGTGTACTACGATTTCCTTTCCGTCAGTTGGGTTCTCTTATTATTTTCAACATCCCTCGGCCAATTTTAATAACGCAGTTTTTCGAACGTGATTACATTGCGTGGACTGTAAGAAGCAAAATTAGCTTAAAATGTAAAAGTAAACTGATAGTATTAGACCGTTTTGACCGAACTACTGTGCAATACCCCACTTTACGCAATGAAATAATAAGTGAATTAAGTAGTCATCAACTGCATCTACGAAATCTAATAAAATGTGGAATTTCAAAGTTTGTGTCTCATTTAATCATGAAGCAGTTCCACGAAGTCACGCCGGAAACTATTTCCTATATTGTAGCTAATTTGTAGGCATGTTAATTGTATGTAGATTGACACTGTTCCTGCATGATGTGAGTAATGTTTTGGGATGGAAGTTTCGCAGGCAAGTAGTTTATTTTGGTGTGATTAATTTCTAGCATTTGCAAGTGGTAGCTCATGTATTGTAGTAGCTCACCCCCTGCCACACGCCCTTGAGGCGGCTTGCAGGGTAATACGTGGACCTAGATGATTGAAATCTGTCCAAATAAAAAGGATACGATTGAGATTGTCCCCTCACCGTATAAAAAAACGTTCCTTGCACACTAGGAATTCCTTGAAAGTAGGGAGCGTACGACTGAGTGCAGGAGGCAATCAAGTTTCATAATTTCTTTAAAGGATATGCTTTTATGTTCAATTTTCCCGGAAAGTAACGCCACAACCGAATGTTTTATGACTTAGTTGAAAGAAATATCCGCTCCAATATTCGAGACTACAATTCTCTAGTGGAATACAGCCATCGTCGTGAGAGTGCGAGCGATTTTAAACAATCTCAATTATTGCAATCGCATGGTCGAATATGACAGTATCGGATCGTTTTAAGTAGTAGTAGTATTTTTGTTTATACGTGGGGTGCGTCGACGGCTATGGTCATTTTAACTCGAGTCAAAATAATCGCCTGGAAAAAGTCCTGTTTACATTTGAACTCCAATCAAAACTTCTTTCATTTTCATGGTATCCATGTTGGCTGAGTTCACCTGTATCAAATATGCACGCAATGTAAATAACGGAGGCGGCTAAGTATCTTGGCTGGCGTACCGTTGCAACGTGTTTAGCCGTGGCATACCTAGAGTGCAACCCGGTGATGAGTCACATCCTTAGAACGCAGATGAGGAAGAGGAGGGGAATGCGGACGGAATGGGATAGGGGCGTGGCGAGCGAATTAAAAGTTCTTCCGCCCGAAGAGAAAGAGAGGAAGGGATTGCTGGAAGGGATAAGGAGAGAAATGAAGACATGTTATCATGTCTCGAGTGTGATATTGTCGTCACAGCAATACTAACGGTTATTCCATTAACTGTAAGTCTTCGTCTACGAAATACGCTGCAAGCTGCCGCAAGGGCGTGTGGCAGGGGGTGATTGAGCCATCACCAGGCCATTTCCACATGCATACTATATTAGATATGTATAATACACATGGAGAGAAACTTCTTACATGAAAATACATGCCATGCGGAAACAAAATCAATTAAAATTTAATTTTAAAAAACATGCAAGATAATTTACATATATATATATATATACATATACACTAGCTATCCTAAATATTTTCTCAGAGCTTGCGGTCATAATGATTTTAGTCTCTAATTGCGCCTGGAAAAAAATTTCAATTTATATCTAGCTGTTCGACAGTCTATTTCTCTGATTTTATTATTAATTATTTTATATTTATACTTAATGACCTGAAAGCTGCCGCAAGGGTGCGTGTAAGTGGTGAGCTATCACTAAGCATGAATCCCAACATGGATATATTATTAGTAATTTACATTGAAAGAAACTACATTATTATTATAAATTATATGCACAAATTTAAATGACAAAAACGTTAAACATGACACACGAACAAGATCAATAAGCACATACAAAAACTCATAAATATATACACTACCTATCCTAGCTATCATTATTGCGCTTATGATCATAAGTATTGTCATCTCTAATATTATGGAGAAAAATGACTTTTCATGTCTACCTAAGCGATCGTGGCAAGCGTCACTCGGTGGAAAATTTCGACAGACTATCTCCCTGGTTTTTCGTACGTGATCTTATCGAACGTAGTATGAAGGACCTTGCAGCATGTTTTAATGTAGCATGTTTTCATGTGGCATGTTGTTAACATCCTCGCTGAAGTGATCTTCGTGGAATATACAAAATAAATTAAACCTGCACTTCAGTCTACTCTCAACGAGCGGATCCCAAACCAATTCCTCCAATAAACTCATGCTGGTCGTAAGAACCTTTCACAAATCTAGCTGCTCTACGTTGCACTCGATGTGACTCCAAAACTAATCCTGCCTAACGAGGATCCAATACACTCAAGAGATGATGTCATACACTCGAGGGATGAGGCCTGACTAATGCAATTTAACAGTGCTCTTTTGTCTTTTCATTAAGAATCATTAGTGGAGTCCGTTAAGTTCGGACTCCACTAAAAACATAACCACATTTTTTTACAAATCACTACCCGCTCTCTCCAACTGTAATTCACAAACATGGCCATTGGATCCACCGATACACAATCGCAGGGATATAGCCAATGTTTACGGACAGAAGCACGTTTTAAAAATTAAATGAATTACGCATGTAAGGTGTGGGTTCGTTATAATTTATTTATACAAAGAGTAAAAAGAATGTCACGGTAAATAAAGGGTTATAGAGATACAGACGAGTGACCACAATTATTTTAAATTTCCTTCGTCCGAACCTCTTTTTTCAGCCATGATATCGTAAGAGATACGAGACCATAATTTCTACTTTCACGCAAAATTGGGGTCACAGAATATTTATTTCACAAAACAGTACAGACATATTCAAATCAATGGACTGAAAGCAAGATCTAAAGTTGAAAGGAGAATTAGTGGTAAAGTTTCGTAATATTTGGGCTGTAATGAATGTTCCTAGGAATAAAAGTGATGATTAGCAAGCAATTTAAAGGCAGCTTAGATTGTAGCGGATGTGGCGTAACCATCAGCTAAACTTTGAAATTATTTGCAATGCTAATTCCTTTGAAAAAATAAAAGAACGGTGCAACCGATAACAGGGTCCACTATCATCTTGTGTAAATTCCCGGTACCCGATCACCAATAACAATATTATTATATTTACACATCCTTCCGCATTCGAAACCAATAGATCAAGCGTAGATGCAGTAAAAGATTTTGGTGTTACGATAACCAAAGATCTGTCCTTAGGAAAACGCATACCTACACCCTCCTCAATACACTCCCTTGATAAAGCAATGGTTTTTTAAATAACTATTATATTTTCCACAAAAAATTTTTTTTTTGGAAAATAATAGTTATTTAAAAAAACATCGCTTTATCATGGAATTCCACCAAGTGACGACCTCCACAGTGAACACTCCCTTGATTTCACCTGTACCTCCATCTTTTCTGTAAGTCGTTCTAATTGTTTTATTTAATGCTTTATACAGCCATTGTAATAGGCCTTTGTGCTGTTTTTGGCTGTTTTAATATAAATAAATAAAAACTGGAAATTTGCGGAATACCAAAAAAATTAGAATTCATAAGAAGGATAATTGGGAAATGTAATGATAGGATAAAAGGGTACTGCACTATTTAGGCCTCAAATAGATTATGCGAGTGTATGAAATCCTTAGGAGAGAGGATTAATCACGGAATTAGATCGAGTGCAACGTACAGCATACAGGCTTTTGAAAAGACTTTGTGATCAATGATTCAGTGTCACGACGTTTTTGGAAGAATTAGGATGGAAGCCACTAGTTGCCCGTAGGTTGAAATACATGTCGAATTTACTGTTTAAATTTGAGGCAGGTAACTCTTTCGAGATTTTTGGACACATATTACGACCGCTGTCTTACCACAGTGGATTCGATTACGAACGAAAAAGCAGATAAATAGATTGTGCAACGGAGAGAAATTAAATGTCATTTTTCCCTTGTACGATTGAAGATTAAAATCAATATCATCGCAGTCGTGAAAAAAACATTAGGCTAAGCATTATAGATATTAGTAGTTAGCTTGTAACTAATATAATATGGGTGAAATTGCCGATCGGGTTAGCTTGGGAGTTACCGCGCTCGCCAGCTAACTCAAAGGTCGCGGGTTCGAATCCCGCCTAGGGCATGGTTGTCCAAACAGGGGTTTTTCTATGAATTGAAGAGGAGCGGAATGACCATATCTGCTCCTCTTCCTCGACCCAATAAACTAAAATGCTACTACAGATAAAATTATCCCTTAGTAGCACGGAAGCCCCTTGCAATACATCTTTAGCCTCTTAGTTGAAATGATGTGACCAAAATCTGGACAGCAAATCCAACCTATATTTCAACTACGGTCAACGAGTGACTCCCAACCTAATTACTCCGCCGGCTAATCCAAGGGACGCGGGTTCGAGTCCCGCCCAGGACATGAGTGTTGTGTTTGTTCAATATGGTTCTTTCAATGCTTTGAAGAGGTGCGAAAAAACCGACGAAACGGTGCGAATAGCCGTCGAAGCACCCTATAAACAAAAATACTTCTAAAACTAATTACTGCAGTAACATCTTCAGAATGCTTCGCTTAACTACTTTCACAAATCCAGATGCTCTACGGTGCGCTCGATCTAATTCCAAAACTAATCCTGCGTGCTAACTCCTAATAGTTGACTTTGGGAATGCGCCAGAGGGGGCGGGGAGGGAGTGCTCGGGAGGGGTTTGCGGTGGGCGGGAGGTGTGGATATCGTCGTGCGGATTGTGAGGTGAGTGGAAGGAGTGACGCCTATCATCGTCTCTGGCAGACGAATGTGGTTCCTATTCGTTTTTCCCGCCCTCCCCTCCCCCACCCTAGGCGAACACACGCACTCAGCCCACGGATTCGGCTCGGTGGAGTAAGGTAGGGGATGAGGGAAGGTGAGGGAGTTTTCTGAGCGTGGGATGGCGGTGTATCCGGGGCAGCAGCCGACCCGCGGACCAAACGATAACTCCCGCTTCCACAAAGAGCAAACCAACCAAAACATTTCGGCTAGTGAAAAGTTCACTCTGGTCCCGGGAGTAAACTAGCACTTATCCCCTTGATCAAACATAAGCACACACATTATTCAGACATAACCGACAAAACACGGTAAATAATAGCAAAAAAAGGAAAGGGAGAGTGATAAATAAAAGGATGAACAAATAATATGGCAAGGAAGATGAGACCCGGCTATCGAAAGGTCCGAGGTTTGTATCCCGAATGAGGTAATTTATCTTTAGAGTCGGTGGGTTCCCATCCTCCTCACCATCACAATATGTCTCGGACCTTTTGTGTTAAAATCCCTTTTCTAATTGATCCCGTGTTTTCGCCAATAGTCGGTTATATCTGTATGAATGCGTGTGTGTGAAATGAAACTATATACTACTTTCACGAACATGCTACGTATAATAGGAGTGACCCAGTTACGGCTTCTTCCTATTCATCAGGCAACATGAAAATGATGACAAAACCTTCATGTAGGTTTCCTCTCATTATGAGTTTACCTATCAATACTGTGAAAAAAACGTAAATTTGTTAACACCGAGGGGTGACACGACTTTCTGCAGCATGAAGCTTACGTTTAAGAAGATAAAAGAACCCTCTTAACTTAGTCGTGTAAAGCAAGTATGATCAAAAGAACATTATGATAAATACGGATGAATGGCGGTCTAGAGAACTAAGTCCCCAAGCCGGTTTATAAACAGGTGTTATTCATAAGTGACATAATAGCTGGACAAATTAAGAATTGACTGTAAAAACTATTTTTATTGCAACGCTAAACTATTTTCCATAAAAATGAGGTACCTAACTTCAGGCTATCCATTCATATATTGACCGTAAAGATGTGAATGATTATAATATTTCGGGAACGAATACCATTAAAAACACGAATGAAGATAAATGTTTGTTCCTAATGAAAATTTAGCGGGAAATCATATTCCGTCCTACAGAATTCCACTGCGGGTAGTGCGAAGATGAAAAATTCGTACACGGATCGAAACATTTCCGAGTCGAACAAAAGAGAAAATATGAGAGCCATTTTTTTCGTTGTCTTTTGGCTTCTCGGGACGCCTCGATGGCGATGGTTATGAAAGACGAGAAAACTTTAAAGAGCGGACTTTCAAGAAAAAGGGTTCCCGATGAGTTTGGAGTCTTCGAATGTGTCTCGTGAAGTGCAAAGTTTAATCGGCGGAAAGGAGAGTGAAGAGGGATGAGCGGGAAAAAGTGCTCGTTAGGGGAATTGGAACGATCCACGGCTAAGCCAAGAGAGGACTACGCCAAAAGTAAAAGTGAGATAAAACCAGAGCGACTAGACGAAAAATGTAAGACGGAAGCTGTTAAAAGAAGTTCTTCACCTCCTCGATGGCGAGGAAGTAGGATCTTCGGAGCAGGGTAGTTTAAATTACGGCAGTTGAGTAAGTCGACTGAACAATGATAGCTCATTTCTAGTATGAAATGATAATTTAATGAAACAGCCTCTCAACGAATAGGCAATCAAAATACTGGTATGAAAGGATACAACCTAAAAACATGGAGAATAACTTACGGAAGAGTTGTGAATATTTATTCGATTTTTATTGGAAATATTCTTAAGGGCAGAAGAGAAAGTACTTTTCCACAGGTTTTATTTTAGGTAAGACGCGTTTCACAGATCTACGGCATCGTCAAGTAAAAGTTTAAAGAAGAATGTGTACGCATATATACACACACAACCAGGAAGGTTGACCGAACAAAATACATTGCTGCCGTGGCCATTACGGAGCTAATGTTTTAGGTATATTATGGCCGAGAATAGGAAGGGAGAATAGGAAGGTATTATGCCATAGTAGAGGGAGGCTTGGGAATGGAAAATGTTAATGTTTTATATGGAAAGATTCTTAACTCATATAAAATCAATAAAACTCTATATTATAGATAGAGGAAAATTTCCCTGAAAAAAATCTTTAAAATCGGATACAGTGATTAGACTAAATCTTTGATGGAATTTGTTTGATGGGTATAAAAATCAAACAATACTTATAAAAACAGTATCGTATTTGGATATATTCGTTTTGAAGGGAAAAGGGCAGCATCATCTACGAAATATGGTTGGAATAATGATTGATAAAAGTAAGCCGAGAGCCCGAGCTTTACCCGAGCCTTTCGTTTACTTGACGAAAGGAGACGAGTCACTACAGTGTGATAATACAGCTATTCTATGGAATACCCATGCGGTAAAAAATGTTAAAGCACAGAGGTAAAACGGATCATTATCACAAAATAAGTTTTATTTACAATATTGTACCTGCATTTACTACAAATTCCTGGATATTTTGCTGCAATAATTTTGCTTGAAATAGGATTTATCATCTACTCATATTTGTTAAAAGAGAACCTGAGTGATCAAAATTATCGTAAAGGTAGGTACTCCAACCGCCAAATATATAAAACGAACGCTTTTAATACCCAAGACATGAATCAAGTTAGTTCTGCAAAGTGGCGTACAACTGAAGAGAATTCTGAGCGAAGATTTTGCGTCTTCAAATAATGCAAATAAGAGAATCACATTTAATGTTTCGAAACAAGTATTCAAATAGAGGATATTAAATAAAAAAACTTTAAGTTTCTTTATTCTTTCCCTCTATGATCGTTTTACTCGTTCAGCGGAATAAGAGAATGCATTCGCGAAAAACTAAATTCTGATACCTGATCAACATTTACTTTTTCCTTTTCTCCAGTTTCATCTTCCCCTTAATCCGCCATTTTCCACGTCCTGGAGGAGAAACAAATAATCCGATCTCTTTTTGCCGCACTGAAACCCGGGAGGAACCTTGGATAAACCAACCGGCAAACTCTCACTCTACCTCAGAGAGAGAGAGAGAGAGAACGGGATGCAGAAACGATAGCCCGGAGGAAGAGCCGCTTCCGTTTCACTGAAAACCTAAAGGAGGAAGGAGGTGAGCGGGAGGAAGTAGGGCGAGGAGGGGGGAATAGACGGAGGAAAGACTATAGGAAGACTGGG
>WURS02048830.1:0-11034 GCA_011762765.2 Rhinocypha anisoptera | reverse complement strand
ATCTCTAATGGTTCGGGGGAAAAATGACATTTTAAATCTATTTGTTCTACAATCTATCTCCCTGATTTTCCGGGCTTCACAGAATGGGAGGGGGGTTGAAGGCAAGTGAATGGAAAATAGATCAGTGGAAAGGACGGGGGGGAGGGGGGGGGGCTAGAAGTGAACTTCATATCATTGAGTAGGGGGATATTCTTCTACACTCGTTGGGAAAAATACTATTAAAGGAGGTTTTTATTTGAAAAAAACAAAAAGCTCTTATTACCTATGATACTAACGGCGATCGTGTAAGGTCTTTCGAAGAGCATGACGGAATACAGTGCTGGAAGTAGTATACTATTTATCGGCTAAGGATTGCAAGATGCGATGAAATTTCTCAACTATCCCACCGGATGCCTGCTGCACTGGTGGCGTAAGCAGGTAAACTAGTATGGGCGTCGGTATGACGTTACATTTAGGTTCTTCTATATTACCTCATCCCGGAACGTTATCCTTCTGTTATCACTTTATATTAATTACATTATCACGCAATACACCTTATAAAAAATATTTTCGGGGAGATTCAGTGCCAATCTTCCATCCACATTATACTCTGGTCCAAGTGTTTCGGCAAGAAAAGGAGTGATCCCTGTGGTATTACAGCGATTGTTTAACATTTATTTGCAGAACAAGGAGGGCCCCTGGCTTCGTAGGAGAATGCTCACGTCCTATGAATTTACCATTCCATGCTTCGAAATACCCTTGGACACCACGGACGCACAGTAGAATATTTCATGCATGGCTGCTGGGCTGGTCTGAAATGAATCACGCCAGCGTGGAATTTCTCGGCGGCCATTGACCCTCGTTTGACCCTAGCTTCGAGAAAGATTCAGAACAACAGAATAATCCCCTTCAAGTTATTATTTTAAAATGTATAAAAGCCCATTGTTAGTTCAATTGAACACTGAATTTCTCGTCGCTCGGCCGCATAACGTTCTCCTGTTATGTATGTCCCTAGGGAAATATCAGATTTCATAATTTCCCGCGAGGTTAAACCACATAAGTATTTAGGTTTCAGAGTCTAAAAAATAATCTTCAATTATTGCTTTCTCAAGTTCTCATTCCCTCTCGACAACGTGAAAAAAAATCCAATTAATCATCGTATTAGACGAATCACCTTTTACTGGTTTACTTCTTTATTCCAACTCCTATCGATCCAAATGGGGATATTGTAAAAGATTATCAATTTAAATGTGCTTAGATTGCGTGATGTTTATTATTGTTCTGTTAGTTTTGGTATTTATTTCTGATTAAGAAATGAGTCATTATTTTTAGTAAACTAATATTTTTTTTCGCATTAGATGGTTAAAAATATTCTTTTTTCATACACGTTTTCGTAGTTTTGCCCTCGAATTCAATAGTATTGAGTTTTTAACTGATGCAAATGGAAGGGATAAAACAATCAACTATTCGTAGCTGTTCTTTATTTTTTAAGTACGATGAATATTTTTGTGTGTAATTTCAAGTTTGGTTTAGCTATTTGGGAGGAAGGGCATACAAGGAAGGGGATGGAAGGGTAGGAGGAATTTCAGGCTCATAAGACCACAACCAATCGAAGCAATTAAACTTATTTCCTGTAAAGATAATTTTTTACTAAAATGCCTTTAAAATTTACTGTAGCGTCAACGTTAAATAATTAGTTATGCTTATTCTAAGACTGCAGAAATATTATAATTTTCATAAAGAGATAAATAATTATTTCTTACCTGCATTGACAGTTGACCTCTTTATTGATTATATCATTATCATCCGAAGAATAGCAACTGGGTCACCCTCTCGTTGCCATGGAATTATTCTAAGAATTGTATCGCAGCAGCAATTTCTTATTCTATAATCATAAATCTATACCACGGAATATAGTAGGAATGTTCACTTCTACGTTCCTTCTAGTACCTAAAGATGGCAACAGAGGTACTGAAACAGTGCTGCCTCTGGTGAGTCACAGGCCACTGGTATATTTTGCATATTATTACATGAAAATGTGGGGTCACGTGATAACGTGAGACCAATGAAACTTAGTTACCGATTGTTTACAATTTGGTTAAGAGCATTTGAAGTTATGTTGCAGGGTATTAGATGTAGATGAATTCATTTGAGGTGACACGCCTAGACAGCTGCACTTCTAGGCATCAGAGCACCTGCGGGAATCAGCAGACCTTCGAAATTTTGCTGTTCCGCCTTCGAAAACAATGTGATATTTATTTCCCGGGATACCTGTGCTATTTATAATATTAGCCTCCGAAATAATTTTTAGTTTGAAGTAAGTTATAACCTGATTCAGTAAAAACTAAAGTGTAACCATTAGAGACTTTGACCGCTAATTCATTAACCAATTTAAACTTCTTAGAACAATGATGAGTGGTGTGCAATGCACACACTGTGGACTCCACGATTATCGCTGGAAACCGAGCTAGCTAATTCTTTTCAGTATGGGAGACAATTTTATTCTACCTCCTCTGAAACGAAGACCATCCACTCGTGAAAGAAAATTCTCGGAGAATCTCACGATTACTCAAAAAATAACTAAAAAAATAACCACAGAATTTTTTTTAATGGCATAATCCGATAAGTTTTTCGTATTGGCACAAAAATCTATCTGAAAAATTATCCATTCCTATCGGCATGACTGATATCTTTAATGGTTTGAATCTATTCAAGAAAGGGAATTATTTACTTACAAAATTATCCAAATCGTTATTTTAAGTAAAAGTATTGAAAAATCAGTAGTATACTAAAAAAAATTTAATAAACTCCATGGTTGGTTCATTAGGTTTTGGTAGAAGTTTCACCTAGCATTAAGACCAACGAAAATTAACACTTCATGATAGAAGGATCGGTGCTTCCCATGCGTGCCTGTGGTGTTCCAGGACGATCTGGTACCCAGAAAATTCGTGGTAATTAACGTCAATTATTTAATGAAATGATAGACTTTAAATTGGATTGGTATTTCAAACGCTTGGATTTTGTATTTCAAAGTGTGTTTCTTGTTTACAAGAGTCCATCCGTAATCTCCACTATGTTCTGTAGTCTATCGTAAAAATTAACCGAAAAAATGTAGCGTGATGAAACAACGAGGAATAAGTATAGAGATATTTCATTATGTCTTTAAAGTTAGATAATCCAAACTTTTTCCAAATCCAAATTTTTTCCATTTTGATTACTAATAAGCATTTTATCTTAATGCATGAAAATTTAAGGTAAGTAAATTTTTAATAATTAATTATGTAATTACATACATAAGATAGAAGTCTATCTGATGTTCCGTAAACAGCATTTAAGAACTTAAGCGTTATGAAAAATGAGAAAATACAAAATAAAATCGTATTCAGTCTTGTGATATTTGGACATATATAAAACTAAATAAACCTGAATCAATGGAATTAATCGTAGGTACGATATACCGACTATTTTTGCTACTTAATTCTTTTGATCAGAATAATGGGTTTATACACTAATGGGGACACATTATTTCGATATGTAATTAATTTTGGTACTGGGATACTAAATAGAAGCCTACTAAGTAAGAGAATGAGCAATTATAATTTTCAATGCAAATTTCCTCACATATTATTACATACACAATACATATAACATAATGTATTGTTATGGCCATTTTATCGAAATTAAAATTAATTTAGGGATATTGGTTTTTTTGGGTCAAAAGCCAGTATTTCTACATTTGCAACTACGAGTTACACGCTGTGGAGTTCGTGTCATTTTATTTCTAACATATTTGTATATATAACTTATTTATCGATCAGGGAAAGTTTCCTCGATATCCCCACAATCCTCCAAATTGGAATATACACTCTTATTGTGGGAATAGTCTTTCTCGACCGTGTTTATTTTCATGGCTCTGCCCGTCACACGTGTGGGGAACTTCCATGGCAACCTAGCGTTTATTTTATTCGCCTTGTGTGTGCGTTCAACGGGGCGGGCATATCGACTTCCCCGGCCGATGCCCGTAGATAATGATCAGGCAGCAATGGATTGGAGAGGAGTGCAAACATTTCATTTCCTTCAATGACCACCCACCTCAGTTTACGGGACTTCGTTAAATCGCAAATATGAGTAGGCTACGCCGGAATGAATAATTGGCGTTGACCCCATTGGGAACACATCTCATGCAATAGAGACGGCGGAAATTTTCGTGTGATAGCGTTACACCGCAAACCATTTCCTGGGAGTAAGTATTCTTCAATTCCATGGAAAGGAAATAAGAAATATATGCTCTCAGCTGACTTTGAATTTCCGTATTCCATGCCATTGTTCACTCTCCGTCCATCAATTTGAGATTAACTCTATAAAGTGTCTTTTTGTATGCGTATATCCTTTTACGTATTTGATTGCCAGCTCCTTCGCATTTGTTAAAATATACGTTGCGTAATAATATTATATCCCTCTTGAATCCCGAGTAATGTGCTTGAGTGTTAACGTGCCGCTTATGAGATCAGAAAGAAAGCAATTATATATATATATATATATTACGAAGTCGGCTCACACACGTGAGAGGATGTGTGCTCACACAAAAAACATAAGCACAATAATATAAAGAAACTCACTAGCTTTTTTGAATATTCGGTGGGTGCTGAACCTCCTTCATCAGACAGGAGATTAGAAGAAACTATATATATATTTATACTTCAAGAAAACACAGACGAGCAGCAAACAAGAACTCACGCACAGGCTTATACACATTCAAACATAGAAAGAAACATTTAAAAGACTCATATTGGGAAAGGGACAATCGTAGATTGGCGAGAAAGATGGAGGCCGTTTCCCTCAGGAAAAATATTATACTTTTAGAGTAAAAATTATTTAATTTTTAGGAAGAAATTGGCTTCCATCATCATCTTGAGTCTGTGTTCGTATTTTTGCGTTTCTTTACCGCTCCCATTTTTCTATAATTTTATGTATATTTTTGCCGGTTGGAGGCTGCTATATATATAATAATCACTTCGAAAAGGATAAAAGAGAAAAATATCGTCATTACCTACAATAGAGCAACGGCTTGAGTGGGTGTTTGGCCAGGAAATTATCCTCAACCTTTGATTTGGAGGAAATGACTATTGTTGAATGAAAAGGCGTAATTGAGTATTGTATTGAGTAATTTTTCCTGATGATTTCCTCTTCTATTAATATGTTTTCGAGGTTTTTTATTTTCTGTTCCATGTCTCTTTCCTATTCCTTTATTATTATGATATTATTTTATATTTCCTTTAATTGCACAAATATTCCTGCGATAGAAATTTATGCTAACTTAACACGAAGTTTTTGCCTACGTCTACGAATTACTCCACAAACCACTGCTAGGGGGTGTGGCCGGGGATGAGTCACCACCAGACATGCACTCCCACATGCGAGTTAAGTGTTAGAAATTAAACACACCTAAGGAAACTTCATGAATGCAAAAACATACACATAATACGGAAAAACATTATCCCCATCGCGCGGGAACAATGCAAAATCAAAAATGGTAGACATGACCATATATATACCTTACAAAATATACACCCTAACTTTTCTAACTAATCGTGTACCATAGCCACAACCATAGATCGTTTAATTCATTCATTTCATTTTGGCCTGGTGACTGGAACACCAGCACTGGAGAGTTTTTTAATAAACCAGTTACATAAGTATATATATGTTGGTTTTGCTTGAAACTACATTTTAAATATATTCTTTCTACCGAGGTTCTTAGACAAAAGACCTTTCACGGACATGCTTTACGGACCTTGCCGTTCAATAATCTGTCTCCCTGATTTTACGTGTGCGCTCTGATATACCGCAGTATGATGGTGTCTGCAATGTGTCTTTAATCTTTTCAACGAAATTACCTGCATCAAATTCACACAATAAATTGTACCAATATTTTAGTCTACGATTGACGAGTGGCTCCCAATCTATTTCCTCCGTTAACATCGTTACGCTACTGCGTCGATCATAACAATTATAGACAAATCTAGCTGCTAAATGTATCCTGCTTCATAAGGGTCCAATGCTCAAAATGAGGCCTAACAAACGTAAAAGAACAGCGCTATTTTACCTTCTTATTACATTTCCTAAGTATTACTTTTTCAATCCTCACTTTTTACTGGTACTTTTAACAAATTTCTCAAATATGTTTTCCCCACGACTGGTCTTTAGTTATCGTAACACATAAAGATTTTATCGGTTTTACGTTTTTTATAACGGATAACTATAAATAGCAAGTGCTTTGGGTTATTCTCATCTTCTAATAGATCATCACTACGCATTTTTTTCATATATAGTGCCAAATGCCAAGTCTCACACCATTTTAGTAGAATTAAGATCGTTTTCAAAGGATTCCCTTTCTTCCTGGCTGAGAAAAGTCTGTATATTACACGAAAATTATTGAAAATAGCTCTCTTACCAATTTTTTGGACTACCTAGAGAGGTGTCCCCAAGTATGAAGTCATAGTGAGTCTAATAAATGCCATTAAATGGTCAATCTTGAACTTATTTTCTCTTGAAAATACGTAGGATAAAAAAACAAGACTAGAATTGCAGGTTTAGTTTCATTCCACGCGACAACGGTTTCTTTCAAAAGGGTGTTTCCGTGTTTTGATAAATGCTTCTAGAAAATTGATGGTTAAGATTCTCATCGATGTGACAAGCTGTTTTATTGTGATGTCACATCTTCTGCCCGTGTCATCGGTGCATGAGAGGGAAGAGGACAGTTTGTTGCGGAGGATATATCGAGAGAAAAATTCAGAAGAAGGCTTAAACATTTCCTATTGGAATTCATTTCGGGTCTAGTAGAGGAAAGGAGGGATGGATTGAGAACAAATAGAGGTCATTTCGGAATAGTAACAAGGACAGGAGACACAGAAGGTCCACACGACGCCTTGATAAAGAAAAATCTGCTATTCTCCATAAGTAATTTTTAGTGTGAATGATACTAACAACGTCATTTAGCACAAAAATCTGACTGATATCATTGTTAGGCTATTTGACTCGTTTTAAACTTCTTCATAGCTTGACTGGCTGAATTTTTATTTTCAAACGAACAATTAGGGCTTGTATTGCATATTTGTATCTAAATGAAAACGTTTATCATTATGATTGGGTTGACAACATAAGTTTAGCACTGAATGCAAATGGAAAGGTATGTATTTCACTTCATATTTCATGTTAAGTTAATTTTCATGTCTATTTTTAAACAGTTAAATCAAATACCATACAAAAGCATATGATATTCGAGTAGGGTAATTTTATCGAAAGACTGACTTTCGATCAATGATTTTGGCATCTATTGTATTTCAGTTATCATTCTTCTTCTGTAAAGGTTACACAAATGTTCCGAATTGGACCACATTTTGTACTTCAACAGCATAAAATGGAATATTTTACTTTCAATCTCTGAAAATCTTTAATCTAATTTATCGGTATGAGTGAGGAATACCACTTACACACTCAGATGTAATTGGATAATGTGAGAAAGTGTGCCTTCTAGGCCAGTTAGTTAATTCGAGGGAAAACTATTTGGCGCGTGAGCCTTTAAGGATCCACGCCCCTCTTTTTGGTATAGGATAAAATATATTTTTGAAAGAGCATCGAAGGACCACCCACTCAAATAACATAGTTAATTTTCATTATTCTTTTCGTTAACTGTTCTGGTCGTTCAATTTTCTGCTGGAATCGTTAAATCTCTTGTCGGAGTAGATTTAAAAGGAATAGCCGTAGTCGCGCTATTATTACGGCTACTGCTGATTAAAAGTACGCTGACAGTAGAAGTAAGTTTCATACTATTTGGTAGGAAGAGTTCGGTAAAGGCGCAAAAAATTTTCTCAAATGTATGCTGACGTCAAACCCGCTCTCACTCAACCAGTGCCTTCAGAGCACAGGAGGTAATTGATGCCGGAACGCTAACGGATACCCGATTAGGAAGAGCTGAAGGGTACTGGAAATTTGATTTTTAAAAAAATTTTCCCTTTGAAAGAATTCTGAGCATTTCGTGTCTAAGGATTTCATCGATGTTAATGCTGTGGAAATTGAAAATTTGTCCGCTTTCAAATTTAACTTGTGTACGAATTGGAGATAATTCCATAAAATCCGCAATTAAGAGGTACTTGCCATTTGCTCATTTTTATCAATTGAAACTTTTTAAAACCCTTCGTACGGACGAACTGGAAGGGAAGTTAAGGAAGGTAAATGAGTGGAAATTTTTGTGTGAGGAAACCGAGGAAGGAGATGAAATGCGTGCCCTGCTGCCTCTGGTCTTTTCGATTCAATCCATGCGTCACAATTATTATTCGGAAACGTATAATTCCATATTAATATGAAGCTTTTATCGCTACTTACTTTATTTACTACTTATGGCTACTCAGATAACGAGACCAACCGGGAAGTCTGATATGCTCCGATTACGTTCAGATTTTATTAACTGGTTCTGGGGGTGTTTCAAATTAAGTGAAGGATAAAACTGGTATATGATATCCCTTATTTGAATCATCAATTGAACTTGTGAGTCGATGATTTCAATTCTTCCTTGATATTCCATGCAAATGTCTTCGGGATCTTGAATCTTGACCCATGTTATCACTGGCATCGGCAGTTACTGAATTGAAAAACATCAAATTTTCGGCGGGTATCACAATCGCAATCGGGAGGTATCGTCTGCTGATAAGCTGATCTTACACTTGTGCAAGCTGGTTTTGCACTTGAGCATGGTGAATGACAGTAAACGAGGTAGTCATGGAACTAATGCAGTACCATGAGGGTAGTTACTATGCTAAAGGAGATCCGGATCCAATATTATTGCCAAGGGTTGTCGTAATCTTACAGTCTAGGGCAATATTTGTCCAATATCAATGGTTCTCAGCCTATCAATGGCATTGTTTCTCTAATCCTACGAACGACCGCCCATTGGTGGGTGACTGAAGCCTTAGCGTACTTCAAGGATGTCGTTTACCATTGATAACCAGAGAAGTCCCGCCGGCGGACTGATAGGATAGAAGATACGAGACAACTGATTCAGGCTTTGAGCGAACATCTCTTCCATCTATTGCTAGTTACCTCTCTCTATCCCTCTCTCAGATCCGAGGAGGAGAATTAGCAGTTCTGACTGGGTTTTCACCTTCTTTTGAGAGCGTTCCAGCTCACCCTTTGACCGATAGGCATCATCACACTGTAGGAAAGCATTCATCCGGCGGAGGTCCTTCCTGTCCGCCTCTAATCCCAACCCCCTGACCTTGCCCACACTTTGAAAGAGGAGGGCCGATCCGTCTCTCAAACAGAAAACCCTTTAGTCTTGTGAGATCGTAAGGGAAAAATTTTTCTGATCAATTAATTCGTCGAAAGCATGATAACTAATGAATTTCCTATTTTATGTGTGTCACTTTTTGTGCATTCTCAATGCTCAAATAAAAAATAGGAAAGGTTTTCATAAGGTTCACCATATGATTTGCAGGACCAGATAAAAGAGTTTGGTATCCACATGAAACCAAAGACTCAAAAGTAACGAAATTAAAAGTATCGAGAAGTAAGAAATCCTAGCTGAATATAAAGTCTAATAAAGTATAAGTTTGGACAGACAGAAAACTTGAGTTAGTGTTTTGGTAGCGTCTTGCAGTAATATGGACATAGTGTCAAGGATATTAGAAGATAAATTGCGTTCGCAAAAGGTGCTTTTACTGAAAGAAAGTACTTGATCATAGAAACCTTAAGGGCAAAACGTTTTTTTTTAAACCACCATGTGAATCGTAGCGTTGTATCGATCTGAAACCATGAGGATGAGAAAAGAGAATAGATTGGAGGCTTTTGTGGGAGATTTGGCGAAGAGTGGAGAAGGTGAGGTGGTGGACGGAAAGGAGGACTAATGAAGAAGTGGGGGGAAGGGAAGGGGATGGTTTGAGGGGGGAAGTTGAGGGAAATCCAAAGAAGTCTGGAAAGGTTGATGGAAGAGAAACTCAGAGACAGTGGGCTGCGAAGACTATAATAGAGGATAGAATATAGGGTTAGCGTCGTACATATAGGAAGTGAATATTTTAGATTAGATGATAGGAATCACCTAGGGGTATTGCTGCCGGCGTTAAGATGTGGGTGCTAAGGTGGTTCCCGATAGTTCAATTATTGGGCTTATCAGTATACGTATTATCCATCCTCATCACCAAATGCTTGCAAAATGTTTCTAATTGTGTACTTATAAACTTCTCATTCAGCCCCTGCGACGCCTTTGATGTTAATGTTCTTTTCGATTTGAATAAAATTCTGTTTTTATAACAACTCTTGTTGTGGCATTTCTGTCGATGTAGGTGGAACGGTTGAAGCAGTTTTGTCGTCCTTAGCCTACTTTTGTAGTAGTAGTATTTTGTTTTATAGAGTGCTTCTACGGCTATGATCATTTCGTACCTCTTCAAGTCATGGAAAAAACCCATCTGGACAAGCACAACACCCATGCCCTGGGCGGGATTCGAACCCGCAATCTATGGGTTAACCGACGAGGACGCTACCCTTCAGCTTACTTTTAGAATATGGGTAAGATTCAGATACAGTGATACTGCAGACAGGCAGAAAGGACTCCTCCATGTTTCCGAAGTTTATCTTCTTCATTCGCGCGACACCGTGACCACCGAATGAGACGTCTATTACTCGCCAATCCAGGATATCAAGTTATCATTCCCAGCTTCGCTGGTATCCACCTCGACCACCAGATTCCCAGAAGCAGTAAAGTTTCGGAAGAGGGTAGAGCGATCGCGGCAATGAGTAGAAGACGAAGATTATCGGAGGTAATAACATCAGAAATAAAACTTTGCGTCCCACACGAAATATAAATTTATGACTCAACTAGTTTCACTACACTGTAGCATCTTCAGGAGTGTTGTTATCAACATGGATTTCCATAAAGTATCGGCCTTAACCATTTCTCGAATTATTGGACGCCGTGACGTCCGGATCACGCAGGGGGGGGGGGGCATTGGCGAACCCCTCACCCCCCGGGGGGGGGCGGAGGGGATGATAGCCGGCCAGCCC
>WURS02048820.1:0-11035 GCA_011762765.2 Rhinocypha anisoptera | reverse complement strand
GTTACATCACCGCGGGCCTAACTCCATTTCCGTCGCACAAAGAGCAAAGCTACGGACGAGGCGTCACAAAAAAATAGAAGGCTTAAATTGTGGCGAACACCTTTAGGAGAGGGGGGCGGTGCGGGCGGGTGGGAGGAGGAGTGTTTTTTGCACCATTGGAGGAAGGGCGTGATAGGAGGTAGTAGAAGAGGGAACGCTTTTGGAGGAGGTAGACGAAGGCGAAGAATATAAACAAGCGAAGCGAGGGGGTGGGTGGGAGGGTGGAAACGCCTCCGGCTCCAGGAAAAGAAGAGGCGAGCCGAAAGCGGGGAAAAATTCCAGGGGTATAGAGGACACCCAGGCGCGGTTTCTCAGGCGCAGAAATGGTTGACAAAAGGAAAAAGGGACGTTGGGCCTATGCGCAGGGGTGTGGGCGGAGAAGCAGGTGGGAATTTTGGACAGGAGACGGGTGGAGTAGGTGGAGGAAAGAAGCGGAATGGGGGAAAAGGCCGCAGTTGAAGACGGAGAGAGGAAGGATATGGGCCGAGAAAGCGGAGACGGAAGAGTGGTTTGGGAGGATGAGGAGCCACGACGGGAGAGGTAAAGGGAAGTGACCTTTTCAGGGAGAAGGCGCTGCTAAGTAAGGAGAGGGAGTCGAGAGGATGCGTGCGGCGGTGGAAGAGGGAAATTCTTTTGCCGACCGAGGAAAAGTCGCTTTGAATTCACAAAGAATGCGCCGGCGGGGCAAGTTCAATTCACGCCTCTCCCCCATCCAGATTAGGGTCTTGTGTATATGAGGCACGAATAAGAGCTCAGCGACAGTCTGGAGACTACCATCCATGCGAATTAACGGCGGATAAAATGAGCGTTGAGGAGAAGACTTTATGAATTAAAAAAGTGTGTGCTACATTCCGCCTCACGGTATTTAATCGAACCAAAGATATTCTCTGAATGGTAAAGGAGGACTCTCAAAAAGGACTCTAAGAAATTAGCAATGACGACAGGAAGCGGTTATGACGAATGCGAGGATCGTGAGCAAGACGATCATTTGTCAGCATATAGAACTGTAATTCAGAGAATCGTTTTGTGAGAAGCAGACGAGAACATTCGACGAGTGAATCCGCACGATAGGTAAAATGCGTAGTGTAATTGTAAAATTACAAGACCCAATTTAAGTAAAAGATTATTCGATTGTAAATTGAATTAAATTTTGTTTCTATGGATATTTAGCGTAGAAACTCAAGCGCAAGCAATAGGCGGTAACTCGAAAAATTTAAGATTAACAGTTGCAGGCTCGACGTAGTGGGAGGAATCCATAAAGAATAAAAGAAAATGCACTTTTCTACAAAACTATTTAATGCGTACAACGCGCGTTTCGGCTTGCTAAGCCATCATCAGGTACAAGACCAAAGTCTTGTACCTGACCAAAGTCTTGTACCTGATGATGGCTTAGCAAGCTGAAACGCGCGCTGTGTATATTAAATAGTTTTGTGGAAAAGTGCATTTTCTTTTATTCATTCGAAAAATTTAAAATAAATTGAAACACTGATCAAGTATATACACAAACCGAAAAATGTATTACTTAGAAAAAGTAGCAGTTGAGGAAATGGTTCATGGTTTGGACCACTGCGGTGTCAAATATTTTATCTATAATGTTATAAATATGGATATTGAGACATTTCATTAAACAAAAAGGCAGATATTGACCGAAACGAATTTTAGAATAAATGTGAGGGAAAATTGAAAGTGGATGGATTTTGCCATGTGGGGAGTAGAAATACAAAGAACATGATATATAAAGAAACAAAATCATCAGATTAACCCACAACGGGGTTAAGCATCAGCATAAAAAAGTGACTGATGAGGACCTAGAAGGAGTTATCTTTATAAGTAATATGTTCATATCACAAGGATAAGATCGAAAGTGATTGAAGCGTGATGATAATGAAAAATGGTATAAATATAATGGCGAAATCTGATCTGGGGAGTAACCGATAATAAATATATGAATAATGTGCGAAAGAGAAATTATTGACGGATCGGATTACAAGAAGTAAATTTTAGTAGATGCATTATGAAGCAAACCAACATCATTGGCCAAAATGAAAAGAACTGTAGAGTGGAAAAACTTCAAAGGAAACGGTGGAGAGCAAGCGGACTACGGACACTTGAGCGAAGGGAATTATTTAGGAATGAAGAAACCGACGGAAATTAAAACAGAATAGATGACTGCTACAGACCAATACTCGTTTGTTAACTTGGAAGACAGAATACTTCATTAAAACCAGGATCACACGGGGCGTTTACCTACGTTTTCCCTTGCGTGACACCCTACGTTGAGGTCGGTCTGGTCCCCGCTGCGTTCTACCTTGCGTAAACCGCGTCAAACGATGCTTTCCCTTCCTACGTGAAGACGTGCGTTTTATTGCGCCCCAAGCAAAACGCTGTTCAACTGTTTATTCAGTGAAAATATCGGTAACGACGAAAATAACGACTGAAAAAGTACAAAGCGTCGCCTTTGAATGCAATTCTATTTAAGACATGGAGGAAGACCGAAGAAGAAAATATGCTGCTCTAGCAACGATGGTTGCTATTGACAGAGAGAGGTTCAACTCGCAAAGGAAAAGGAATGGCAAATAACGAAGGCGGTGGTGGACACGTGAAACACAAAACGTAAACACATGGGATAATATATCAAGGTATAACGGTCCCGTATTTAAACAGCCATTTATTCGTTATATTTCCACATTTAACAAACAACTTCTCCCTTAACGGACAAACAATTAAAATATGCGCCTATTAGCCTGCCAAAACATTCGCCATCTACATTATAAATTTCCTCTCAGTCATTTGCTAAGAACAGCCGCCCCTGATGGGTTCACACTTTGTAGGACGTAGGGAAAAATAGGACCGGTTCTATCACGAGAAAAGGGAGCCGCTCGCAGGGCAGCACGCAAGGCTCAACGCAGGAGAAAACGTAGGCAAAAACGCTCCGTGTGATCCGTGCTTAAGACAGATCTCTATAACGTTTCTTGCGCTCTACGTGCTGGTTCCGGCTAGCAAGTACTGATATGACATTAAAGGGCGTAAACCTGCAACTGTAGTATGCAGAGAAATCAAATACTGAGTCAATACCATAAAACTTTCTTATGCCTCTTTATATAATTAAAGATTGAACATACCGGCAGTTTTGGAATTAAATAGTTTTATTGATAAGTTGGCGAGAAAACAAGCAATATCTCCACCGAAAAAAGCCATGCCACAGCTGGTGACTACTAAAGACTGAAGTATTTGCGATAGATCCTCCAGTGTGCATAATCACCCACCCAATGTATTTTTATCACACTTCTGTACTAGGTATTACATTTACATTGGGCTTAATAATCTTCTAACCCATAGTTATGATATTGTCCAAGCCTCAAAATGAAGATTAAGGGAATATATCTACATACATCTTCCTTCGTTTCGTTCGTTATTTTCAGAATTTCTACTTCTATATGTCTAATCCCTATTTCAGATTATCTATCTGTAATTATAATTCCTCTGTGGTAGACTTATTAACAATTGAGAAGGATTTCACGTATACGTAAAACAAACCAAAGTCACCTTCACGAGTATCCGGTCATGAGTATGTTATTTAAACTGATGTTTCGTCAAACAACGCCCAACGTTATTCGGGATAAAGTCTACTACCATGTTCTAAAGAAAATTTTAATGAATTCAAAACGGAAAAAGGCTATAGGCACCCTTTTCAGGAATGAACGTAGAAAGATACTACGGTTCACGAAAAACTAAACCGCAGACACAAAATATAGGAAGAATGTTAATTAAAAAAACAGCAAGCATTTCCGAAAATATTGTAAATCATTAGGTTAACCAATAACTGTAACGACATATTAAATATGTAGATGGAAAAAAGGATCATACAAGAAGCCTTTTGTATGCATGGTGATGTAACCAGAATAGCGATAAAAATACTGGGCATAAGAATAACTGAACATAGAAGAATCCTCTTTCATTGGGAAATGTTTTTATGATCGAAAATAAGACTAAAAAGTGAAAAAGTAATAATATGCCTCATGTTCGACTTACAACACTACGCTGCCTTTGCACTACGGTATCTCCTTCCATTGCTTACTCTTAAATACTAAAGTCAATTAGAGTCACTGCACTTTCTTAGGGTTTTCCTACTCATGGCATGACAAGTATTATTATAGTAGTAAATGAAAAAAAAAGTTTAACAGCGATTTAAAAAATATATTTTACTCATTTGAATAAACAGCGAGTAAGAGGCTGGATAATGAACACCGCATATGAAAAAGTAATAAATATTCCAGGTTTGATGAAAAAGAACAATATTCTCTTATTAAAATAACTTTTTGCCATCTCTCTTCCCGGTTTCTGCTGCCGCTTGCCACCAGCTATTATTACGTTTATACCAACTACCTTTCTTGCCATCTCCAATCTTCCATTTCGCAACAATCCCAACTCTTCCAGGTTTCCCGAGGAAGGCGGTTTTTCATAAAGAAGTGTCATTTTTTCACAAGTGGCATCGAAAACACTCCGAAAAAGCTCCGTGAACAATCATGGCGAGGAGATGGAGGGGCAAAAAGCGATTATCGGGAGAGCAGAGAGGAACCAGGGTTCGCAATGAGGTCGAGAGACGGCGAAAGGAAGGCGAGGGAAGTGAGGAAGTTAAGGGCGCATGTAAAGAAAGGAAGATAATGGGAAGCTGAGAGGGGTGAGGGAAATGAAGGAAGGCGAGAGGTGTAGGGTGTACAAGAAGACGAATGGCATCAAATTTACATAAAATTCGGGCCAAAAGTCGTTTGCGAGCCCGAGGAGGAAGTTGATGGGAAGGGGAAAAAAGGGATTGGAGAGAGAGAGAGATGCATGAGAGCGGGGTTTCTAGGGGAAAGCTGGACGGGGTACGGGCTTGTAGGAGGAAAAAAACAATAAAGAAAATGGTGCTCCGGTTAATAGGAGACGGCGGAGTTTTCAGGGCGAGACAGGTCTTAAACGCACCTCAGGGGAGAGAGGAAATAATAGTGAAATAAAGAGTGAGACTGGTGACTCAGGGGTAACCATACGGAGGATCCAAGACAGAATGCAATGCGGAGTTGTCAGAAGAGAACGTGAGCATTACAATCATGAGAAGTTATAAGCAAAATATGCCATAGATATAAGGAAACGGATACATTTATGCATGTATATTCAAGTCAAGAATGAAGAATTCACGGCCGAAGCAAGGGTTCAGTGCGTAACATTTAAAAAGTTACACCATGATACTTTTATAATCGCATCCTGAAAATGGACAGCAGAGAAATGTCAACAAAAAAGCTAAGGAAAACAAGGACAAGTTCTGGGAGACATTTAAAGATCTATTGATCAATTCTATATTTTCAGGCATAACTATGTGGAAATCCTGGAAATTTCTGAGAAAAAAGAATAACGTGCTACGTATTTTTCCACTAAGATTTTTAATCTGGTACCTGAAGATGACGCCGTAGCGTTGAAACTAGTCGTACCAGATTAAAAACCTTAGTGGAAAAATACGTAGTACGTTATTCCTTTTTCTCATCTATTGATCAGCTAACACTGTATAACAAAACAAAAATAGGGCATCTAATATTTTAGCCCAAGCACTCAGAAGAACTGTATCGACTTAGAATCCAAGTTCTAGAATTAACTAAGAATTAAAATTAGAACCACTATAACTGCCTAAAATGCAAGACAACAAAAGCAGAAAATATTTTCGAATGTGTCGATTATACTGGATTGACATCAAAAGTCATGTTTGGTCACTCTCAATATCGGTCTGAAATCAAAAGGATAAGGAGTAACTCTAAAACTCAAGACACAGAGGGAGACGTAACACGCGTCAGGGAATGTTACGTGAAATGGAGAGAGAAGGAGATAGAAAAGGAGGTTCATAGAGAACAGGAAATGGATTTCTAAATCGGATGAGGACCGCGATTACTTCTTTTCTTACAACTTCACTGGGTATGGAGCGAGAGGGGATGCGGTAAAAAAGCTATTACGGGCAAACACGAGAGAAATGGCAGAAAATGAGTGGAAATTGAAGGAAACGAGAAACCAAAGTGAGGAAATTGGACGTCGGATGGCACGGCGATTGGACGAAATGGACATGGAGGTGGAAAATGGAAAAGGGAACGACTGAATGATGATAAGAATGACCCGCAGTAAAGCCTACCTGACGACCTCGAGGGACGTGCTGTAAATGTTAAAATTGTTCGAAGGTGACTTGAGAGAAATATCCAACTACACAAGCGAGGAAGGATGGAATAAGAAGTACAAATAAGTCCATTGCCGCCAAAAACTACATAAGTAATAGCCTACGAATATCCTACAAAACCCAGGACAATATTACAACTATCCTGAACAATTACTCCCAATCACCATCGCCTAAGGCTCAAAAGTCAAAGTCTGATAATTAGATCCACATTTGTACATGGTTTACGGGGAATCGCTAAATCGATTACGTCATAAAACGACCCCCTTTATTCTGAGATTTTCACTTAATCACCCACACCTTTCATTAAGTTCAATACTATCCTCTATCCCTTCAGCTCCCCGCTTTCCTAACATTCCTTCCTCGGAAAAAATATGGTTTCGGGGGTCACTTGGTTTTCTACATAATTAATTTACTGGGTTTCGTCGCGTTGCGACATTATTAGGTGCCTGTCTACCCGACAGCATCAGCGTCTGATGATGCCGCGGCGAAACCTAGGATGTGCATGAAATTACACCCGTGTCAAACCAAGTTATTTCTTCTCCCTTTAGCATTCCCCCTCCTATCATGCCACCACTTCTCAATACTCCATCCAAACATGATTTATGCCTTCCGACTTTTCCCCGGCAATGTCATCTCTTGTCACACATTAGGTAAGACTTTCACTGTAATCATCCATTTCAATCAACTAATTTCCTTCGTTATTTCCAAAAAGTGTAACGCCTTTAATCTAGGTTTTAATTAGGTTTTCCCCAATCACCATTTCTCGGACCGAAGTAAGCATAATACCATGATAATACCCTCCTTACCCTCGTCTCCTTTCCAAAATGGACAATAACTCTATATTGAAGTTTATTGCGTTTTATTTCATTGACGATTACCATAGATAGAAAGACGAAGTATGAACCCCCGTTATTGTTGGGTCACAAATAACAAAACCACGAAAGGGGAGGAAAGAAAATCAATGACAGGTGAGCGTAGGCACCGAGTAATGAATTCTATGCCACCACTGTGTTGGATGGAGTCCAGCAATCTCCTCCCCGGGAATATGTAACCCAACATACGGTCCCAACGAACTCTAAGAGAAACAAGGGATTCTCCAATAAACCCTTATGACCTCGATCTGGACTTTGACTGAAAAGGATAGGCACATTTGACCTCCGAAACACCCTTAGATTCGGACAATAGAAAGGATGACTGTGACGGAAACACGTCTCGCACCTCGCCAGCGGATACACGGTGGGGAAAGGCGCGGGATAAAAGAGCTGGAGGGAGGAAACGCGGAGAAATACGCCAAAACGTGAGAGAGACCTTTGAGTTGGGAAGACCCCCAGAGACAACGATCGCAAGACCAGCCACCCACAGCATCCTTAGAAAAAAAAGAGGAAAAAACAGTAACATTCGGTGCGAAACGAAAAAATAAATAATAAATGCTTTTTTCCCTCTCTCACCCCCTTCTTTCGCGGCGTGTTTTTCAATCTCACTATCTGGACCTTTTTTCCACCCTACTTGGTCGCTTCTTTTTCGTTTCCCCACGACAAGTGAAAACATGAGGGAAAAACACAATCACTGCGACGCCTCCGTCTACTCTTCTCTTTGCAGGGTGGGCCCAAAAGCGGTGACGAACATGCAGCAACCACCCAGCCACAAACACACACACAAATACAGAAACACACACGCGGACAAACACGAGACGGCCACATACAAGCACCCTGCGTCCATCCAGGGCGGAGAGGATTTTGCCGATGAGGGGCGGAGTGGGGACATTGAAAGCAAGCGCCCTAATTGAAATGTGCGAAGTGAGATGCACCAAAGGAAAGTCTCGTTAATTAACCAAAAAGAGAGAGGGTTATGGGGAAAAAACGGCGTGTTGGAGCCATGGGATAATTTTATGAAGTGGGAAACATGAGAAAGATCGAGGGAAATGTAGACACAGCCGGGAACTTCAGTCTACGGTCGTTACAGCTATCACACAAACTTTAACCAAGGAGGATAATCCGAAATCGCTAAAGGTAATGTCCACTTATCAAAATTCAGCCGATAAGAGGCGATGGAATGAAATTATTTACCTTTGGGACTATTTCACCGAGTAAAACAAGACTCTATTGCTCTTATCTAAGACTTTTTTGCTAGTAAGATGACATCATGATAAGTAAGATTTACTTATCTATCTCATCGATAGATAGGTAAAAATAGCAATAATGCGATTTAAGTGCGCGATAGTATGTAGTCACTAGCTAAACCCAACCATACATACGTATACTCGAAAGTTCGGTGTTCGAGTGTCAAAAAATATTTTAACTCGTTTCCTATCCGGCACTCGAAAATCAGATGCAATCAAATTAACAGTTTAAAGAAAATATAATCAGTGAAACATGTCTTAAGCGGAACCTGTACTAAGCGGAAACCTGAATTATCCGGAAAAATGTCGTGGTCCCCACAGCTTCCGCTTAAGACAAGTTTCATTGTATTAAATTTTTAGGTCGGAAAAATTTAAAAAGTGTGTATTTCTTTATTTCTCAGAAATTGCGCTTCTTTAATTGTTGCCTATTTAGCATACCGACACCCCTTTTCATACGCCCCCTCGCACTAATGGCCAACTCTGCGTTAAGCGGAAACCTTTCCTATCCGGAAAAATGTTGTTGTCCATATATGTTTCGCTTAAGACAAGGTTCACTCTATTCGTTTTATCCGAGCAGATATCGGTAAACGATTCAGCAGAACATTCATATGAAGCAATGATTAAGATGACCTAGTGACGGTACGACCCTCACATTTCCCTGCATTGCATTACATCTCCTCATATACGAAGCCTAAGAAGCGGAGTGTAAAAAAGTCAAGTGTCAAGCTGGTCTCAAACACTTCTGAAAGTGACAAGAACAGAGAATTCACGGATTGCACCCTTCAGTTTCGTGTTAACAACAATTTCGCCTTAAAACGCAGAGATGCTTGGTCCCGAGACTAGATTTTAAAAAGCCCCAGCAACGTGAACTCTTTTCCACCATTAGAAAATTGGTACCCTAAAATACAGTCAATAAAACACAATTTAGTGATGGTCTAGTATAAAAAATTTCCTTTGGAACATTCGGCTTTGATCTCACAACAAATACGGGTGCATCAAATATGGGCCAACAAATGAGGTTGTTAATTGTGTAACCAACAAAAATTTCCTCTCAGCCAAAAGAACAACCAACTCGCAGCATACTGAGATGCAGAATTTTACATGACAACAAACTTAAGCACGTTAAGCTGAGAATGGGCATGAAGAGACCTTTGACTAATCAACGGGATCATTTACCACACCAGAAATTAACCTAGAATCTTACAGTTAGTGAATTCTATCGCTATAATTCTCCTCCATGAATGAAGATTCTTATAAGAAAGTGCGAAGGAGGGCAACCTGTAGAAAAACTTTCACCAATTATCATAATTAAATCCTCTAATAGACACGTGAAACGGTATTTCCATTTTTTATCAGCGAACTAGTAAAAGTTCAATTTCGTTAAATATCACAAAGGAACCTAGACATATTCATACGTACGGAAGTAGTGGCTGACGTTCTCTAGCGGAAAATGACAGCACTTTCTGTAAGGTTCAACATGTTTCTCTTCTGGTAAAGAATGGAGTCACCAGATCAAAGAGTCGCGCGCAATCATTTATCCCAACTGATAGATACCTATGTTTTATTCCGTCATGATGAGGGTATTATGACGCAACAGCAAAAAATAGGAAGCTTGAATGCTACTGAAAGATGAAAAGACGACAAGTCTGTCATTTTAAAGAGAGTCCATTGAAGAGGAAATAACTCCCTTAATGGGACTCTGTTTATTTGGTGGTGGCATAGATTAACATATTACTGTCAAGATTATTGGCTCAATTTCTTTATTATGAGGATTTCCATCATTTTGCTAAGGCACTGTATGAGGTTTACTACAACAGGAACCATTTACGTAGGAATTTTTGCAGAAAAAAAGGCGCTGCATGCCAAATACTAAATTATATTCAAGGGTATTAGGCATAATGAGTATTACGGAAGACCGTGTCCATACTGAAATGTCATTGAAAAGTACCTAGTCAGGTGAACATATTCCGGGCCATAAACAAATTTTTCTTTCCAATGTTAGTCACCAAAGTGGAAAAACAGAGTAGGTGTATATTGGAACGTTTAGGCCTCGAGGTTTACTTTAAAAAATGAATCTCTCCACATTTTATATGTTTACGAGGTTATTGGCCTTTTTTTCTCCTGACATCCTCATTGATCGAATGGCAGATAATATGGGTGCACCGAAGGATAGAGATTCACATGCCTTCGGCGTAGGGATAAAAGTATGAATGGATTCCTGGATCCCGAAACTTGTCAAGATGTGGTTGGAGTGAGCCAAAAATGGAGAAAAAAATGGACACCAATGATTTATACACAGCCTCTCGCCGTTCGAAGAGGAACAAAAAAAAACTTAACGCTTCACCGTCTCCTCATCTTTTTTTCTTTTATGGTATTTTTTTCACAGATGCATGTCGTGAATTGTATCGTCCAAAATCCTTTTTATCCCGATTCTTGGGGTTGAAACGATTCAAATCCTTTCACACCCTCCCCACACTCAACTACACCGTTAAAGAACAAGAGCAAAGCGTGACTCGGTTTCGTTAAGAAAAAAATCCGCAGAACTTTCCGTACACGACTGGACTGACTGTGCTTAATTTCATCGATATCATCGGGGGAGAGAGAGGTAGGCGAGGAGGGAGAATGGGCCGGGAAAGGGTGTGGTGACCGGGTCGATCTTCTCCCGAAGAGTTGAAAAGAAG
>WURS02048809.1:0-11036 GCA_011762765.2 Rhinocypha anisoptera | reverse complement strand
GGATGGCTAGCGAAACTGTTGTCACCACAAGTCAACAAACGCGGACGCAGAACCCGATAATGCCGAGAGCACAATACCTAAAGGTGTTAGAAGTAACTTTTGACAGGGCATGCTTTTCTGAGATGCTGCTGCTTTGATCAGTATCAGAATGTGGTTCAATTTAAAAAATACCAGAGAAAAAAGTTTATTTAAAAAAATTGTGGTAAAGGAAGAACATTTTCCTGTATATATCTCTCTCAATATGTGATTTGGAAAAAAACTATGTTATGATTTAACTATTCAAAATCGAGTAACCTTAAGAGACATTTGCCAGTTGGGATAACCTGTGGGTAGCGCGCACGCCTGTTAACCCAAAGTCGCGGATTCGAGTCCCATCTAGGACATGGGTGTTGTATTTGTCCTGTATGGTTTTTCTCTCTTATTTAAAGAGGGGCGAAATGACCATAGCCGTCGAAGCACCCTATGAACAAAACACTTATGCAACTAAGAGTCATTAGTCGTTTCATCATCGATGACTCACGTATCATCCTGCTGCCACAGGGAATGAAATTTAGAACGCAACTGCAATTCCAGACGTAGAAAAATGCCCTGGGGGAACATGTTTGGGAATACGAGGACGATTGTATGATGCCGCTTACGGGAAAGGGCCCGGTTCACGTAGTTGCCTCCTCACCGGCTGGAATCAAAGGCAGGGCTGAGGGACAGAGAGGAGAGAACGATACCAATGGACCCATTGATCAATGACAAGAGTCCACCGCCTTGTGTTTGAAAATCGTTGGCCCGTCTCAGCCGGGAGGCACGGCAATCAAATCAGGAAGGGGAATTAGCAATAAAGCAACAAAAAACAACAGGAGAATGAAGAGAGAAAGAGAGATGCGGAGGAGGGGGGCAAAGGGACGGAAAGAGAGACAGGGGCAGAGGGAAACAAAAGGGATGGGAAGATTGACTGTGGGAGTTTTCTGGCAGAGAAGGCAGTGGCTGCAAGGAGGCAGCGGAATAATTTAGGAGGAAAGAGATGTCGGATTTTCGGGAAACAAGACAACTAACTATTCCCGGGGATCTCTAGGGATCTTCTGAGGATGGAAGGGACGAAGGGGGTGGTGAGGGAAAGGGTCGAGGAGAGTTGGAGAAGGGAGGGAGGGAGGTGGAGTGGAGGTGGGCCGTAGGAAGTGGGAGAGGACAGGTTTATTGTAGCGGCATTGGAGATGAAGGAAAGAGAGGGGTGGGGGGAATAGATGGGAGGGGGGAGGGGAAAGACTGGAGGAGAGAGAGGGGAAGGAGTGAAGAGAAGACAGATGTGGAATTGGGGGAGGTGGAGGCAGTAAAAAGAGGCGGAAGAGATGAGAGTTATGTGAATAGGAAGGGAAAGTCTTGAGGATGGGGAGTGGGAAAAGAGGCTATGAAATTATAATGGCTGAGATTATGGGCGAAAAAAGTCTTCATATCTAGATTAGGCCCGTCTTTACGACTTCGGGAAGGGTTATTTGAAACAATAGAGCAAATGCGGACTTTTATAGGACTTGTTAGCACGCCACATGATATCAAGGTCCATAAAAAGTTTCAATATAAACATTTGGGTAGTTTATCTTTGCTTTCAACGCCAGGTAACTAATGTAGAAGTCGACTCACTGATGTTACGATGGCTACCGAATCATCGGGCAACGCATCCAGTTCCATTAAGTCCAGAGATATCGTTTCTCCGTTTCTTAGCAAATCCGGTCGATTACTTCGGAACTGAATCGGGAATCATTTCCTTGTTGCCGCGTGTTTTTACATATTTCTTTTGTTGAATTGAACATAGCAATATAGCCAAATGTTGCCTGACCATTCAATGACGAATGAGAGTATTAAAAAGTGTAAATAAAAACACCGAGTGATTCAATATAATATGAGATATAAGAAAATGGAAGTTTAAATTAAAAAGAGTTATTTTCGGAGAACTTACCTTTTACGACTTTATTTTAAGCAGAGCGAGTATTCTTCTGTCCGAATGAATCTGGTATAATGACTCTGTGAAGGAGAAAAAAAAGCATGTTAATATGGCTGACTGTGAAAATAAGTGATTATTACACAGTTTCAATTTTAGATCCCACTTTATAAAATGTAATTGTTACAAAAATGAGCACGGAATTTGGAAATTGGAATTTAAATTAACGGCTAATACGCCTTTCATAAAAAACAAATATTGGGTCATAAGAACAGGATGAGATTCACAGGAACGTTAATTATTTGTATTTTCAATGCATCACAAACTGTTTTTGAAACATTATATCCATTAAGAAAGGTAGGCTTTTATCATTTCCATTTAATAGGGTCGTATGAAAGAGTTGGAAACGCATATAAATATTTGTGGGGTACTGATTTGACTGCATTTGAATCGTCTGTATATTTAAAAAAAATAATGATATATCAAAGTTTCTTTATTATGATATTAACATGAATGAAGGAAACCCTCAATAGGACAAAGTCGCAAAAGTTTTTCTAGACTTATCAAAACTATGTTTCTCTCTGTATCTACGGACATGTGAATAGTTGAGGCTAAATAATATAAGAAAATTATTTCTATTGAAATACCAAATGAAACTTTGTTTTTATTCCCTCTGATACCGCAAAATTTCTCCACGCTAGAAGATCTAACTACATCTAAATAATACGGTAATTTTCCGACAAATTCTTACATATCTATAGAGAATTCTGATGATTGCAAAGGATCAAAATGAGTACACCTCTACTGATATTTTTTTAATTGAAATAAAAATTCAAAATTAATTAGCTCAGCGTAAATAGCATCGCTCAAATTTATTCTTGATTTTTGTATTTATTCATGAAAAAAGTATCTCATATAAAACGACATTACTATTCTTATTTACCCCTATGCACCAATAAATAGAATGGGTTCCAGGAATGTTAAATGCCTAAGTATTGGTAGTCGGTTACGTTTTGTTTTTTTCCAGCATTATCAAATACCGGGACTTTGAAACCCTGTCTGTGATAATACTACATTAGGGTAGTAACCAACATCCCTAAGAACGCGAAAATATTTCACACGTTTTGTTTACTAGGAAAGAACCGAATACCTTCAAGTCGAAGATTATATAATTAGACACCAAACTACAATATTTTGGAAGTGCACAGAGGATGATTATCCCGGGAGAAGAGTAACATGATAAAATGTGCGTTTATTTTGTCTAAATCCTATGCTTAACGTTTTGGCAGTTGTACTGAAAATACTTGAGAGATGTTTACAAAGGAAGAATTAGGAATTTTAAACGATGGTAGCAATAAACTGCCTAATTGTACTTCAGAAGTAATTCAGTTGGTTCTGAAATCGAATTACCCATAGAAAAACGCTAATCGAAAGGAAAAACGCTAATAAATAATGGGAATAATGAATGAAGTAAAAAAATAATAAGTGTATTTGGATATTCACTGATAATATGGTATAATAATACATAGAAAAATTTTATAAATGGATATAAATATTTCTGTTTACATAGTAGTTATGAAAAACTTTGAAGGTTAAGAATCATCCTTTATTTTACAAATGATATATTTCATTTAAACTTCTAAAAATGTATTCCTCTGAATATGTTTAGTAAAAATTATTATAATTTTTCAGTTCATTAAGAGTTAGCTTACAAAAACGACAGCTTTCGTGATGTACCATTTACGAAACTTTAAATCACTATAAAAATCTTACAGTACCAATTGAAAAAAATAGTTAAAAAAAATCTTATTGGCTTGGTGAAGTTGGGTATTTTTATGCAGATACACGATCAGCGAATTATACAACGAAAGAAGCCAATCAAGCTTTTAAATTAAAATAATTAAGGACTGGTAGCGAAAAAATAATATACAAAATTTAAAACAACGAAATGAGTTTCAATTATGTGTAAAACAAGATCTGTATTGCGATGAACATTAACGATTCTTGCCGTTTAATTGGTTTAAATCCATTCCTACAACGAAGTTACGAGTGAATGTCACTCATTAAATCGATCTAAATTCAATAAATATTACACTATTGGGTCACTACTGGCCTCTTAAAAAGTTTAGGATTTTGTGCAATGAAAAATATTTAATTTAGAAATATTTGGATGAAATGTCCACCTCCAAAGAAATTATTAAGAAGTAAGCCATGAGAGAATAATTAATAGCGAGTGATCACATATGCATCCTAAGTACTCTGTTACTTTCATTAGGTTTTCATAGGCGTTGTTTTAGTTAATTTAACTTAGTTTTAGGGTGTTGTCTAGCTATTGAATTCCTTATGATTATTATCTCATTGTGCTATTTTCTATCAGCAATGGTTTGAACTTCTCTAGACCAGGAAATGGATTTCAAAGGAAGCTAAGGAGTTTCCAACTCATTATATATCTTTCTTAGAATCGGTTAGCATATCTATATAAATATAAAGCGGAAAGGCTGCCCAATTAACAAAGAGCAAGCAATAAAAACAACAGCTTTTTATATGCAATTCCGGCCAGGTTAGCCTGGGGGGTAACGCGCTCGCCGGTTAAGGCAAAGGTTGGAGGTTCGAGTCCAGCATGGGTCATGGGTGCATTTGTTTGTCGAAATGGATTTTGTTCTCTGATTTGATGAGGTACTAAACGTTCTCAGCCGTCGACGCACCCTTTGAACAAAAAGACTGCTACTATGTGCAATAAAGGAAGAAATGTCTTCATGTATGTGAAAGGATTTAAATTTAAGACTGAATTCAAATCAGTGACCCGAGAATTTCACAAGATCTATTACAAAATGTTGAACAGTCAAATCAGGATTATAAAAAAAGAAAACAAGCTAAGAAAGGGTCGATATTACAAGAAAAAAACTACAGATGAACTAAAGAAATCCTGAATATTGGATGAGGTTGATCAAAACCCAAGTATATGACGTGATCTCATTAAGACTGAGAGAGTGATGGAATAAATAGCCGGGGAAAAAATGGGAGTGTGTTAATGAAGGAGGCCGATCAAAAGAAGACGCAAGACATCAATTGAATACAAGGAGTCGTTCCGGAGGATGAAAAGGTAAATCCATATTAGACCGGCAAAAGAGAAATGTCCGCTATTCTTCGTATTTTTGAAAGTCAGTAGTCCATTTAAGACAGTATTGGCAACGCCAATGTATTTTAAACGACTTCAGGGTAAAGATAAATTAAGAGAGAAAGTTTCGGAAGACACATCGAAAGTATAATGAGATGATGAGGTCCAATGATGAAATGAGTTAGAAAAACCTTGTCAGTGCCTACTCAAATTTAGAATATGAATGGCCACGAGGGAATTATTGGTGCTGGATAATTGCTTAAGAGTGAAGATTATCCTTACTTATTTCCGTGTTCTCAAGGTTCCCTGGAGTTTAAAGAAAATGCCGGAATTCCCAAGAATTTTAATCCCAATACTTTCAACGATAAGGAATGAATGAGCTAATAAATTCCTAAATAACTGACCAAATGGATATAGCATTCTCGTCGACATGATGGATTAAAAACTCTGTAGGCATACTGACAAATATTCTCAGTTCTTTTGGTGAAATGAAGCTCTTTTCGTTGCGTGAAGGAAACGTGCTTCTCCAAATTCGGAAAGGATTACTTTATTCATCGCCATGGGTTTTATTTGGAGGGAGTAATGCAGTCTCCAGCGACTCACTAAGTACACTTGTAAGTTGGATATGGGAGAAAGGAACGCAATACTCGGCCCTCCGTCCCTTTTAGGATAGAAGTCGTGCTCCAACTCTGTTGTTGCCGTCTCTATAATAGTCTGGGAACTCACAAAACCTGTTGTCCCTTCTTGGCTAATGTGACGTCAGGAAAGGATCTATTAAGGCTACTACCAGTAGATGCAGGAGGAGAGACAACGGAAAATCTAGGAATGAACTTTATTCCTTTCCTCCGTCGGTGGGACGGATTTATCGTCTCGGAGACTCCACGACAGAAATTCCCTTGTACCTTTCAATTAAACCGAATCGTATATGCACGTATAAAATGTTACTTAAAACCTCGAAGGACATCTCGGTGAAAGTATGCTATCGTCGTTGTTTTTACAGTGGTTCCACTGATGCAACAACACGCATACACGCGCAGAACGTGCCTCGACCTCGGCCGTCGTGCACGCTGCTGCGTGACTGGCCCCTGAACTGGGGGGACGCGGGTTCGCAAACCGGCGGGGACCCAGTGAGACCGGTGAATGTACCATAAATCCGCACAGCTCCATTAACAAAAGGATGCCGCGACCGGTTAAGGATGGAGTGAAACGGAGGGTAAAGGAAAAGATATGCAATTATCCACGGATGCTCATCCGAGAGAAAGAGAAATGCGTCCAAATGTAAGTTTTTGTTATGCAACCACATGGCATATATGGTACGGAATTCATTATTTAACTTTAGCGAAAGTGTTTCATAGCAATCCTTAGAGGGAACTAATATCGAGAAAATAAAATACTACACTGAACGTTGTTAGAATCCAGTTAAGAAAGACAGAAAAATTGCATTGTTTCGACCGTGATTGCAGTCTTGATATAATTAAAAAGCCCTAAAAATTTCATCTATTCCAAAGTTTAGCGTTTGTTTTAAGGCCTGCGATGAAAGTTGTGACAATCTAAAATTAAATTCGGAGATGGATTTCTTGGTGTGTCTCTTCATTTACTAAGCTATCTTTTAGATAAAATTTATCTGTGTAGCGTAAGAATAAAAAAATATATTGACTTGGAATTAGAAATCATGTTTTCATTGCATTTTATCCAAGCAATAATAGTATTATCATCGGTCATAAAAGGTTGTCTTTATACATATCGCAGAAGATAAACGGAAAAAAATTCAGTATTTTGGATGAAATTGAATGAAATGATGACTATAAATTGTTTTCGCCGACCTGAAGCTACGAAATATTATTTATATTAACTAAGATATACGGGTCTATTTATTGTGATTATTTAATTTATTTGTCGTGACCCCTCGTGCTAATTACTCTATTTGGAATTTTCGTTCTTTCCGCGAAGACGCATTATGGAGACGTTTATCTGAATTCAAATGTTTTGCTTAATTACTCATATGAACATATGCCCTTTGCCGTTGATTGTTGTTAATTTTTTAATTTTAATTTTAGGGATTAAAATCTTACTTGTTCTTGTTTGTACAGAGATTTAATCAGATGTGAATCCTGGATGAAAAATCACAGAGGACAGGAGATGAATTAATTTACCGAATGATACGTGCGTGCACCTAAGGCCGACCTCATGTGCAGAAGAAAATCCCACGATCCAAGAAACGAGTGAACTAAAATGAGAACAATCCGGGGGGGGAGTCGCATGCCAGCGTTGGCGACACAGAGAGAGAGAGAGAGAGAGTGAAAAAGAATATCAGAAGATCAGATATGAAAAAAGCGATAACAATGACAAAAAAAAGGCAGACGGCAGCAAGGTGAAAGAGGGAGAAGTTTCGTCACCGCTTCCATGCATTTTATGGTCAAAGTGCGTCGCAGGGCAGAGATAAAAATGATACCCAAGATTTGAGGCATCGCTTCTTGTGATGCGTCCTTGGCGTCACGTGTCGTCGTTTGCGTATTCCGTAGCCTAGTTACGACTTACGGTACGTTGCGAAAATGACACCTACTTACTTCTTCTTCCTTGGGCTGAAAATTGTTTAGCACTCCAGTGAGAGAGCGTCTCTTCGGGAGAATAACACGACGAGGATTGATCTTTCTTTCCGCGCTTGGTTTCGTCACTGTTTTTCCCGAGAAGTTGCGAAAAGAAGGCAAGAATCCACATTTCCTTGCTTCAATCTTTCCGGTATCATTAGTGGGCGCACCTTTTGATCAGAAGAAAGCTCCTGTCGAATTGAACAACGTGGTTGTTTGTCATAATGTAAGCTCTTGTTTCAAATTATTCTTAGAATAACATTTTTTCGATTTAAGATGCAATCATTTTCTATCAGCTATTCACATTTAGTAAAAAAATGAAGTTTTATGACGGGTTTTATCGGAGTGACAATGAATTCGAAGGAAACAAAAGACCCATTCATCATCTTATTCTCCTCTCTACATATTAATAGGTACCGCTTCCCGACATCGGTTGCGACATCTCAGGTTACGGCGTAATTTCTTACGAATTCTTTTCGTTGAATCATATTCAATTGTCATATTTAATGAGAAATGGCATCTTTCTGAATCGATACATCTGCGTACGTTCCTTGGAAATTGTTGAGAAACTCACTACGGAAGACGTATGTATTAATTAAAATCTGTAGACTTCGGTCGAATAATACATACGGATGAATTATTAGCTTTTACATTTCCTGGTAGCCACTCGACATCTTACTACAGAAACTTGTACATTCAAATGATTCATTTATTATATTAATGAAAACTCTTCGAAAATAATTGGTATAAAATTCATTGCGAATAATTTTGCATGAATTACACATGTATCGCGTTAAAACTGTATCTTATACTAAGACGCAGGATGTTAAAACCGTCTACAAAAATTAAATGAAGAGTAGACATTGTTATCAAAATCATTATCTTCTGAAGATAACGAGTTCTTACCACTAGAAAAGAAATTGCGGTATAGTGAATGGCGGAGTATCATACCTCTTCCTAACTTAATACGAGATCAGTCGTCCTGTGTTGCAAAGGTAAATAGAAACGCTAAAACCTTTGGTGTCGTAGGAAATAATATCATTGGATTCGGTTACCACACAAACCTTTACGGGAGAAGGACGGAAAGGATCGTCATTGGGAAAAATATTACTTTTATGGATCAATGCGTAATTATTGGAAGGACAGTGAAGTATGCAACTTAGAAGTTACTGACTTAGACACAGTATTTGAAATACTTCGCGTTGAAATCATGTTATATGTGCTTTAGGTAAAGTATTTTAACCGGGTAGAAGAAGAACAGCTCAATTGACAGCAAGAGGACAGAGAGAGGTAAGAATTTTTCTTCACCAAAATTAAACAAGATTTTGAAATAGAAGATATCATTTTAACCTTAACAGTTATAAGTTACATAGCACCTATAATTCAGTGCTGAAATTAAAACCCGATTGGTCATTTTGGCGAGAAGTGCCAATATTTGAAAATCGAAGGCGTCAAGGCGAAACGTATTACCATCGCCTGGCATAGGATAGGCCATCTGTCGACGCAACTTTATGTTATGACTCCCAATTAAGGGCAGTTTGCTTATGCTAAAAGGAAATACGAGTTGTCACCACGACGAACGCAGCAAGAGGACACGTCGGCAGTGTGATTCACTGTCCCGTGGAAATCCTGCGCGGCAGGGGGAAAAAATATTCCCATCTGACTTTCGCGCCGGGGATGGCGGCTGATGCTGGCGGCCGTCGCGCCCGTTCCTCCCGGGTGCTTCCGGAGCGCCGACCGGCGGAGAATTTTTTACGACGAGAGCGAGTCGCACGTGGAGTCTGCATTTCTCCTTGGACTCGCAACGCTCTGGCGGACCCGGAGAAGGGGGTCGGGGAGGAGAGGAGGGCGAAGGGAGGGGGGCAATAGCTTTTTCTTTCCTTCCTCCCTTGACCTCGTCTCTCCTACCCTTCAACCACCCCTGGGGTTACGGTCACTTTCCGGCCCGCCCCTTGAACGCATCCAACTTTCCGGCCTCCCATTCCCACCCCGCGGATCGGGTCCACTCCTCCCCTGAATATCCACGCCCTTTTTTTGGCACCGGGGGGGTATAGGAGGGGGGAAGAGGTATGGGTGGCGAGAGAAGCATTTTTGGGAAAGGGGGAGTCGAGGCAAGGACCTCCCATTCCGCATGCTACTGTGTGTTCTGGAAGGTGATTCGGCATCTGGTGACCATGGCTCGAGGGCAGGAAAGTTCAGGCAGGACGCGCATGGATGCCATGAAGGGGAAAGTCCTTTTCGAGCGAGGAAGAATAATAATAGCAGCAATATTAAGACACTATTTAATCTAAAAAATGGTTTCGATAAAAAGTAAAGTAAAATGAAGTCCTGTTTTCTAATTTATTTTCAGCCGAAACGTGAGGGAAAGAGATGATGATAAAAATAAGAATGAACACATGTTAACGGTAGACTTTTTTTTTCAAGGTGTTGTTTCAAGTCTGGTCAGCACTAATAGGCTCTTCAGACCGGGATGAAGGGTAAAGAAGGATGGGAATGGAAGGGTAGGAACGGTAGAATATTACAAATAGAATTTTATTATATTGACGCAAAAATGTATTTACTTTTAGGGAGATCATTTGATTTTTCCAAGACCTGATAAAATTTGACAGTAAGTATATTTTTCTTTGCTTTGAATAAGAGAAAATGAATTAAAGGATTTACAGAAGGAAAACTGAAATATTTTAATGAATTGAATGAAAATTGAAAATGAATTTACAAAAATCAAACTAAACCTCAACTAACACTCAGAAGACGCCATCTATTATAAAACCTTCAACGTCTCATATTTTATTCTACGATGTTACCAAATGAGGTTCCCAAAATTTCACTGCATTTGGTCAATAGGCTAATGGCGGCTATCAGTGTTAGGCATTTAAGTTTTCACACTTTCCTCGACGGTTGGTGAAATGTCTTGAAACCGGGACAACTCTTGACTGATCCACTCGAGAAGGTTAACGAGATTTAAGTCACAGGAAGAGGCAATGAAAAACTCGAGGTGCCAAAAGGGACCATCCACAACTTGTCCCCAAAACAAGACGACGAATTTCACGCCAACTTCAAATCGTCACGGCCTTCCTGAGACATATTTTTCTCAAGCCAGAGGGCTTCAAGGCATAGATGTTTCGGCTGCTTTTGAGGAGACAGGGTTTTATAGCCAGAAAGCATCGATCACTGAGGTGGGAGGAGGGGGATTCCGCGTTCGTCTCCCGGCACTATTAATAGCTTAAGGGATTTTTCGAGGGGTGGGGTTGTTTGGGCGAAGTTGCAGGAGAAAGGGAAGGTTGGGAGGGAGGAAAAGTGTAGGGGCGAACTCCTTGGGATTTATTTTCTTTTCTTTTCGCCGATTCGTGCGTTTGCGTGCGCGGATCCCGTTCCAACCCCCCCCCCCCCTCCTCCCTTTCAC
>WURS02048798.1:0-11036 GCA_011762765.2 Rhinocypha anisoptera | reverse complement strand
CATATTCCCCAATTCCACGACCGCCCCCGCGGCACCGTCGCTCTCTCTGCCATATGATGTCGCCATTCCTTCTGGCGATTCCAGTGCGTGGCATCCCCTTGTCATTACCCTCTCTGCAATCCCGATGAGTCAGAATCTTTATAGTTGAAGAATTTGAGCAAGAATAAATAATACACGCGAAGGTTTTAGGCTTAACTATGTGGAAAGTCATGTCCACAGGAAAATGAAATCTGAGAACAACGTGTATTTTTTCACATCTCTTTTATATTCAAACATTAGAGCTGGTGAAACCTAATTGTATAGGATCATAGCAAGCGAGGATCCTGGAGATAGTCCGAGGATAATAGAGAGTATTTAAGATAGGCACTAAAAAAGTGTGCATAAGTTGTCTTGTGGAAGGTTGTTTTGGAGAGTTGTTGTAAATAAAAATTCGGATCCTGTGATTATGATGATTTTATCTTCAAGATACTAGTAAGATATTTCAAGTTCGACGAATAGACATCATTTTCTTTAGGTTTATCGCACCTTCAACGACGCCTATGTGTAAAAATAGTGCCTTGGACATAAAATATATGCGGTAATAGGTGCGTTCCTAATTTTCATTTTCCTGTGAAGAGGGGGAAGAAGAGAAAAAAAATAATTTGAGTCTCTTCCGTCATGGAATTAAGGTGGCAGCTCTATGAAATTCAGGTTTAGATTTAATTTGTACAATGAAACCCTCCGTAGGTCCTGAAATATGCTCGAACTTCAATATATCTTTTATCCGGTAAAAATATTGTATCAAGCAATATTTTACTCAATATGTTTTTAGAAAATGTAGGATTTGAAGGTAACCAAGATTTGGCATGTCAGTCGGAAAAAGAGGTGAAATTTATAAATAGGTATGTGGATTACAAAATGAAACTAAATCTCAAACAAACGTATATAAATACATTTCTCAATAAATAGAAAATCAAGGGTAAATATAAATTGAAAGAATGAAGTTAATTGAAAAACTATCTGGTTCATTACGGTCTGGTCTTAGAGAAACATCTTCTTAGGAAATATTTTCGAGGAGAAAATTGATGTAAGATTCTGGGTAAAAGAGCAATGTTAAGATTAGTGAAAACTTCAGCCGATAAACAAATAGGTGTTTGACATAGTAGGTAAGGAAACGAGGTTGTTTGGAAAAATCCTAGGAAGACAGGATAGACGAATGGGGAAATATGTAAGGAGTCCTCGAAACGGTAATCCACTATGGTTCATTACGACGACCCAGGAAATGCTACGCGACTTAAATTTTTGACGAGTTTCAGAGTAAAACTTCCAACTTTGTAGTGAAAAGTCACAAGCTCCGCTGTCGGCGAGTGTTAAAAATGGTAGATGTCAGTGATGGACGCTACAAGTGGCGTGCTGTGATCGAATTTCTCCCTCTCCGTGGGAGAAGGCGTAGGGAATAAGCGGTTGTGTACTGCGTACGGAACTACCGCTGTCGACAGTATCCACCGCATCATCGATAACCTTTGGTTTTACCAATGTGTGTGCAAAGTGGATTCCCAAAAACCTCGCGTGACCAGGACCAAGAATGGTACCGATGGGGAAAACACGCACCTCCGGGAGAATAGCGTAGAGCCGAGGAAATGGCTTCTTTGAGAAATGGTTAATAGATCTTACGGTTGTACCATTGGATGCCAGAGTTGCATGTTAGATAACTTCATAGAAATAAACAGAGATACCTTACTTTTTAAGCATAGATGAAAAGTTAAAGGTAGAATGTCAGGAAAGTGAAACGGAGGGAGAAAAATGATAGGCGTGATAAAGGTAATGAGGGAAACAACGTTAGATACTAACGGTGAGGATCTTAAGGCTTACCATTGCTGATTTTTAAGGCGAGCGTAAATAATACTTCGGAAGTTATTAGTCCAAGGATCTAAGGAAAATATTAAGTAGTGCTTGAAAGCGTCTGACATCAAATTATCTACTGATAATACACTTATGGATGTAGTATTATGATGAAGATGCAAAAGATTATGTTTACATTTTTTTGAATTGATTTATCCTTCTGTTTAGTGTTGGTAATTTTTTTACGTTTCTTAAATCTGAGAATTTATTTGAAAATGAGATTAATCTTAGCACATTATTTATGCAGAATCACTTAAATGAGAAATTTCATTGACGATGGAAATTCTATCTCAAGTTGCATTAGTAGTATTATAAATATTGATTTCATTGAATGACAGGAACAAATTTCAAAGTGAGAAGTCCTTTTTATTTTCCTACGAAGTCAGGTGAAGAAAAAGAAATAGTGATAATTCATAAAATACTCATCGATAAAAATTTAGATTTTAAATGTGTTGATGATTATTCATTATTTAATTAAATAAAAAAAAAGAACTCGGATTGTAAAAGGAAGATCCGGGTTAAAACCCGAGTGTCACCTACAAACACTCACAGCGAAGCCCATGAAGAGAAATTTCGAGGTTCTAAATCTTTTTTTTAATATCACAAACGACTCCTAGAAAGAAACTGAAACTGTGCTGCCGTATTCCACAAGCCATTGGGATTAATTCACGGAGATATCTAGCCACACTAAAAACCCTCGGGCGATATAAGAGTGATTTTAACGGAAAGTGAATTTCCGTTACTCTTCCATGAGTTGTATAATGGGGTTTACTTAGCAATAAAAAAATCACACTCAGTAAGTTAGTGCCTTATTATCACAGTACTATCAAAAATATCTATTAGGCGTAGGGAATGGAGTTAATTTCTGTAATTTGCACACTGTTCAAAAGCTCATAATTTATTATAGAAAAGGAGGTCAGAGTATGGCTCCCTTTATTGGCTGATAAAGGGTAAATGAGTATGATTTGCAGTGTGACACCTCCCAGGAAATGACAGCCGTTTCAAAAGGTTAGATATATTTTATCAAGAATCAATTCCTAGCGATGGTAGTTAAGTTTTTTACTTAAATTTTCCTTCTTTATTTTCGTGACCTCTCTTCAATGATCCCTCCCTTGGGTAAGGCAACCAGTCATTCGGAAAACGCAAAATGTCAAAGAGTGCTCACAATATAACAAATAAATAGGTAAGGATAAAATCAGTCCGCCCATAGCAAAATTACGAGACATATGGTGAACTTCAAAGAGCATTGTGCTTTCGCAGAACAACATACTATTATGATGAAGCCCGAAAATGGAAAAAAAATCCAAAAATTCTCCTTTGCATCTTTTCCTCAACGCACTCACAAAACTTCATCATCGGCCGTTTATATTCAAAAGACATCTGTTATCCACTGGAGATGAAGCCGAAATTCATCAGATTACTGTTTGAGGATACTCGCTAACTGGAACAAAACCGCTCGCCAATCATAAAGCCACGGTATATGCGATTGGCCTTTCAAAGGAAAACGAACGATCCGTTGGAAGTCAGTAATTTCTTTCATGACGCGGAACACCTCCTTCATTTCTTTCCAATTTGTCCCCTCCAAATTTCAATTTTCGGATCGCTCGTTTTCGTCGCCAAAACCAAACAGTCACAGAGCGTTATCCATTTATTTATATAAAAATAAAAATCGTTCAAATATCTACGGAGGAAGAAAAATACGCTTGTATTAATAAATCATTCCACAAGAATATCTCGATGGAGAGGAATAAAAAAGAAAATCCTGCTTCGATCGAGTCTGAATGTAAATTTTTCATATTTGCAGGGCGTTATTTTCACTGCAACCGGCGACTTCCCCATGGGGCATACCGAAATTGTTCGACGGAAATGATTAAGAGAATCGCGATTCATGACTAATTACTCCCTTCTCACTAGCTCAATCTGTCATTCCAAAAATGAGTTATTAATTACTCTAACACACACGTTAAATGATAGCTCATTCGTATTTGCACCGCTGGAAATTGAATTATAAATCAATGGATATGAAATATTTAACATCGATATCATTGATTTAAGTCAAATATAATTTTTAAATTCCTCTAATAGAAATGTAAGCTACCTACAATAAGCAATAGGTGACAGCAATTGGAATTAATCGTCCTGAAGTTTTAATTAAAAAATATAGATACGACCCTTCTATATATGTACCATCTTTACTTTCAGAGTAAGTAAGGTGAATACCTCCTTCCATCGTGTAACCGAACAAATGGCAAATATATCGCTAAAATGGCATCGTTATAGTCATAAAGTGATAATTAATGTACTGAACGAGACAAGTACTCATGTAACATAAGAGAAAATCTGAGCTGGAAAAAAGGGCGCTGATGTGGACTTATTTAGGTGGCCACCTCAGAAAATGTATATACAGATATATTCAAAACATGTTAATTTTAAATTACTTACAATTCAGAAAAAGTTCTGAAGGTTGCCCTGTGATCACCATTCAAATGAAGAGAACCTTATCTTGCCTGAAACTAATTATAAATCTGACGGCATCCTTAAGAAGGCGAACCATTAGTCTTATTCTTTTCATAAATGGAAATTTTCTATACCATTTAATCTCCAACATGTCTACAACCAAAACTGTGAAAACTGATACAATGAGAATTAAATGTGGGTTAGCATTGTCTAATAGGAATGATTTAATTTGTTCATCTATTCTCTTCTATTTTGTTAAAGAATGTAAAATATGAATCGTTAAAGCATATGAAACACAACCGACTTAAGAAAGTGAGCAGTAAATGCCAATTTGATGATCTAATTATTACCAAGTACTATAGTAGTAAAAAATTAGAGAAGTAATTACATTGTCAAATTCACAATTTCTGTGAATTATTAAACAGCCCTTATTGAAATATTCTGAGAGATTAAGATTAATATTCAGAATTCGCAATCTTGTAAAATCTCAGGCATTCATATCTTATCAAACCCATATTATCAAGGCAGGAATTTCACTTTTGAATTACTTTTAACTATTGAAACACTTATTAATCAAAATGCCTTCCAAAATTGTCTATCATTTTGGCTATGCACGAAAGTAAGGTCATTATTCAAGCAGATGCAAGAATTACTTCCACTGAGTTTCGTCGAGACGAATACGATGGTCAATTATATTCCGTTAAACCTGAAGAAAATACTACCCAAGTGTCCATTTTTTCTATCCCAAATGATATAGGCATTTTTTCCAATTCCATGACAATAGCTTGCCAGTGTGATCGTGTGATATTTCAAAGATCCAGAGAGCAGAAGGCAAAGGGAGCCAGGGCTGCAAGATGATTCTAGGAAATAAGCGACATTACAAATCAGAATAATGAATTTCAGGAAGAACAAGGAACCCTCAATGGCTGGACGCTCTTATTCCGTCGACTGAAATCAATTTGACTCCTCCGATGAACCAAAAGCGAGTCGCCGACTAAAATGCATCGCATGCGGTCGGTTATCTTTTCGCAGGGGAGGAGAACTTGTTGATTCTGGCCATCGTTGCCGCAGGGTTGGAGACGCCATGGTTAATAGTAGAACTAGAGGTAATTCTTTCCTGGTTAAGGCAGCCAAATATTTAATGTCATCATGGGTTGAGTTCTAAAAATCACGGGCCATTTCTCAGTTGAGGAGTTTGAATTCCCGCGCATATTCTGGTGAGATTTATCATAGACTAAAGAATACAAGTATTCTTTTGTCTATGGATTTATTAGTCTTAGAGGTCCTTCGCTAGGTTTGCAATATAATTACAATAAATTAAGCAGTTGATAAATCCATGACATAAACCTGACAATGACCTGATGGTTACGACTATAATTTAGCTATCAAATATTGGTGGAAATGTCATAAATATAAATTATTATTCAATGAAAGAATTATAGAAATGTAAGTACAATGCTGCTGCGTTAGCTACAACAGAAAAAAATTCTCTATCAAGGTATTGAAACCCTAGTCAACATTTATAAGTAAAATACAGTCAGATATGTTTCTGAAAATTATCTGTTATATTACTTGTCACCTTATTCGAAAGATGATTATATAAATCGTTCACTCGTAATACTATAACAACATAGAACGAGATAAATGAGTTTTAGTTTTAGGATGAATTAGGTCTACGTCAATTTCGGCTCACACCACTAAAATTGATGATGACTATCTTTAAATTTTGGTGACATGATTGTTTGTTTTAATAAGATTTAAGAGAGACTAGGCAGAAAGAGCCTCTCTAAGAGAATAGTATTTAGCAATAAAAGGCATATTTCCACTAATTCATATTTTTCTCCCATAAATAAATATTGGCAAGTCTCAGATGCTCCTTTAATCCGCAGTCAATAGCTTTTGAGTAGGTTGAATGTCATTCAAGAAGAATATTCAGCTTACTACGAAAGCGGAAAAAAACCATCGAAACAGGAAAACTTTTTTTACGATTTTCATAAAAATAACAGCCTACAGTGGCTCATAAGGTATTGTGCTCAATATTTCCAAGAATTAATATAAGCTAGGAATGGGGAAATCAATTTCAGGGGACAGACTTAGAGACTTAAGAATTTAGTAGAAGAAGGCGATCGATATTAATCAATCCACATAGTTACCGCTACGATCACGGGAGAATTCCCCCACCTCTATCCGTACGTCGTCAACCTCTCTGCCGTTTCCGGAATTCCCTAGATAGGCGCAATTGATTTCCTTTTTCTTAGCCTCTTCCCCATTATTTTCATTATGGTTAATTCATTTCACCCGTCTCTTTTTCAAAAGATATCGCTTTTCCTTTATCATGAATTCACATCAGTCGTCTCGCAAGTCCTGTTCAATCGTTCTGTAGGGAACTTTATATATATATTTTGTACCGTTTTTCGGGCTGTAATTACCTTGTGGCGAGCAACTAATTTTATGAACAAAATATAGGAATTTTTCATTGACGTTTTACAATTTCAAAAGTGTATGATAATTAAATTAAAGTTTATGACATTTTTAATAATTATGGCTTTAATTGATGATCACTTGATAATGATCATCAATTATACCATACGTTAATACATATGCGTTGGTTTGATATACGCTAGAAAGAATGCTTAAAATAAAATGATAATGTATCAAAAAGCGTATTGGATATTTAGAGTAGCTCACATAGAATATGAAAAGGAACTTGATCGTTTTCTTTTAATCAAGGATGCATAAAATGGTATTTTAACAACTGGAAATTTTACAAAATTTCTTTATATTTTCAAAAATATAATGGCCTGTATTCACTGTAAACATTTAAATTTTTTCTTAAAAATTGATGAAAAATGTTATTCCGTTTTACATTTTTAATGCATCTAAAAAATGTCGAAAAGCGATATAAGCTTCTCAGTACAAGAATCAATACGAAAGTAAATACTCCTGACTAACTATATTTTTCATGACTTTGACTTTTTTTAAAATTAGGAGTTGTTTCTTGAAATTATAAGCCCCGCAACAGCATTATATTATCCTAAATATCGGTTTTTTATCCTCATGCAGTTACATTCCTGTCAGTCGTTTTTTATATTCTTATTGCAAAATATTGTATTATTTCCGTAAAATCTAACCAATCAAAGACTTACTCTTACTTTCAATCTTACTCTTAATTTATGTATTCAGACGTAACTTTGTAGAATTAAATCATTATGAGTGTTTATTTATATCCATACTGTTTCTTTTCTTAGTGCACTTGAAGAAGTTCGAGTGACGTTATTCCGGTCGGTCTCTTTACAACCCTCTATAAGTGCCCGTATTTGTCTTTCCTTTTCAAAGAAATAAATACAGAAAATTCAGGGTTGTATAAAGGATATTGATACATTTGAATTATTGAAAAAGAGAAACGAAGATAAAATAAGGATATGAGCACTTCCAGAGATCGTCTTTGTCCTGAGTTCAAAGCAAGACATGGTCGACTGACTAATTTGTAAAAATTAATTCCTGAAATCTTATTATTTAACGACGCAATCTTTAATTCCAGTCGCTCCTTAATCCTTTCTTACATCCGAAACCGGGGGTTTAATTCCGAAGAATATCGTTAAGGCTAATGGTCCTTACTCCGAATAATGTGTTTTGGGTGCAACTCTAGATCATTCTGTATGCACAACGGCTCAAAGGGATTATCCTTCTGGGTCCGCTCGTGCATAGGTCCCCCTCCCATAATACGCCAGCCAGTAATTCGTGTTGTGATTGTAATGCGATGGCTTTATTTGACCCATGGGCGTGGTTCTGAACGTCGTCAGTCGTCGATGGGCACTTAAAATATCTGTTTACGCTAACGTTGGAGCGTTCAGTCTCTTCTACTTCCTCTAATCCATAAAAAAAATACGGAATATTTCATCCTGAGCCTATTAACATTTATCTTAGCATATCTATTTGGATATTCTCCACCTCATTTTTGGATATGAAATAGTTCGTACACACATGTTGTGAGTATAGGCAATATGGCAACTCGAAGGATTTGGTGTTTTCCCAGTGTGCACTAAGCTTTCAATCTTTGAAAAACCCTACAGTGGGAACAATGAGTAAAGAAAATTACATAAATAAGGTTGAAAACTTTCTACGGAGATTTCGGAATCAAATGAGATTAAGTGAGGAAATTTCCTATAAGCTATGAGTGAAATATAATGCACTGAAGTAACATGAATAAACTAAACATGCTAAAGTGGTCGATCACAGTAGAATGAGAGCAGGAATAATAAGAAGGGTGTTATAGAGAGAGTTGATGAATAATGCCAGGCCATGATTTATTTTCAATTTATATATAACTACATTATAATAAAATAGTGTAGTAGTAACCTTAATGATAGTATTATGAAAGTAATATTTAAAAGTTAACGTCATTTCTTACCACAACATAATTTCTATCGGGCAGACAACAAAGGAAAGAGAAAATAGAATTTCCATCGATGGCTGTTTCATTGGTTCTTTATATTAATATTTCACCATACGAAAAGCAATATAAATCCTTAATTTAATCTTTAAAAAATTGATATTATCATAGGAAAAGAATTTTCTCGTGATTTTATGTAACTTTAACTATGTTAAATCACCAAATTTCTATATGACTTTGCGAATTCCATCCGAGATATCTCATCATCACATTCTCGATCTCGCCTATTTTAGGAGTCATTCAAAGCGCTACCTTACGAAAATTTAGGGAAAGAATTACTTTCACAGTGCCATACAGTGTTGCTCACTTGTTTCCCTCAATAAAAATCTAGTACGTGGAACGCGAGGATGTTTTTATATCACACTCCCTGTCTGTTCGAACAACTAAGTTTCTCCAGAACCTTATAGTAGCCACCTTATGGGTACCTTTACCCTCCGCTATCCTTTTCAATATTCTATCTTTACTTCAGTGTAACTTCACATAAAATACAAGAGCGGGGGAGTATTTTCCACTCTTTATTTAAGACCAAATGGAAGCGGGCGATAAATACGACGAAGAATTGGAATTTGATGAGAACATTTTGTCAAAAATTTTCAAATATTATGCCGACGTTTGAGGGAAGTATATCATTTATTTTTTTTAATGACGTAGAATTTACAGGAAAGTCGATCTTCTCCATGGGGTATCTTTCTACTCCCGTCCTCAGATTATACACTAGTATTTACACATAGGTATATTTTATTCACTTTATTCATCGTTATCACCGTCTCATCTCAGTATTTGCTGGCATGTCTCCCGCCCGACTATTCCCGCTGTTCCTCTTTTCTCACTCAGTTTTTTCTTATAATACTTCTGACTATCCTTATTCCTTGGATAATGATAGTTTTGGGAGTTAGTATCCGGTTATTTACTTTTTAATCCCGTAGTTACCCTGAATGATACCATTAATCTATATCAATTGTGAAAATACATATAAAAATAATCCTTGTCATCGAGTAGTAAAGAAAAAGATTAAATTCGTTTCTGGGATTAAGTAAAGAATTTAATTCGTTATATATATGGAGGTATAGAAAGACACATTCGTTATATATATATATATTGCCATAGGAATGATGAAACTTTCAGAAGAGATTCTTTTATTAAGTACGATTATAATGAATAGTTTCTATGATTAGTTTTCGACTAAAATAGGCATTTTCAGTAATAATTTATTTAAAATTATAGTCAAATTTTTTCACATTTTGATAGCAGATACCTAGGAAATCTAATAGGATACCAATGAGTTTTCATGAAGAACTAAAAATTCCAAAATCTTTTTTAGAGTATTAATTTCGACTCCAGACAGTTTTTGCATTTCAATCGTTCGAAATATTTTCGAAGGTTATTTCAAAATAAATCAATATTTTGAAATAGCCATCTTGAAATGTAATACGAATGTCTAATAAATAATCAAGTATTTTAATTAATGGTGAAATCTTTACCCCCAAAGCAGTCCATGATATCCAATTACTTAAGAATTATACTGCATTTTTATAGCCTGTACATACGTATTTTATGTTATATTGCATTCATCACAGGATAAATATTTTGATTAGGATAAAATATCAGCATATATTTGGTGTCCTTACTTATACGAGTATATCCTCTAATGTAAAATTTAAATAATATTTATACCCCACCTTAGTGGAGTTTAGGTAAATTTACCCAACTTCATAAAGGCAAGGGGGTTAAGCCAGCGTGCCACGGAGATTTCGAAAATTTGCTGAGACATTCCGGAGCATTAGGTTATAAAAATCTCCCGAAGAGGTAACATTTGCAAGGAAGTTTCCTAATGGGGATTAGTGAGAGGAATTCAGACTGTGTCGAGATGTAAAACAGGCCTACCAATTAAGCATCAGTTGGAGAGAGCGGGGAAAAATAAGCGCGGATAACAATTAAATGAAGACGATGAGGAGCCGGTTGTGGTATTTAGAGGGGGGAGTGCAGGATTATAATTACCATAGACCAACTTAGAAGAGCACCATTAGGGAGTGCTAATATATAATTGCATAGCTCCATCAACCACCGGTGGAAACTTCTCCCCGTCCATAAGCCTCCCTCCCGCACACACCACTTGCCACACCCACCCCTTCTCCCTCCCTCACCTCCCCCCCCTTCGTCCCCCCACCCAGTTCCAACCCACCTTCTCCTTCCTCCCTCCCCCCCGCCCGCGGGCCCTCATTATCGCTTCCTTCTCACACCCTCC
>WURS02048777.1:0-11037 GCA_011762765.2 Rhinocypha anisoptera | reverse complement strand
TTGGGTGAATACATGGATACCTGGGCTACCAAAGATGATTCGTTCCGAAATCAAATTTGTTTTGTCGAAATCATCGTTACCTTCTGAATAATTTTCACAGAATCAGCCGTGAGGTGGTGGAAGTGAATCAGCACTCCCCCGTCGATCGCCGCCGCGTTGGCAAGCCTGACGTAAATATTAGGACGACTCCCGGGCGGCGGTCTGAAGGTCTGACAATCAGGCCACTTCCTCGGGCTTCCCCACCAGTGGAAATGTCGTTTTGTTTCGAGGCGCCGGGCACGCGCGTGACTCTTTCGGGCTCCGGCGCCTCGTGACTGCTTCTACAGTTTCACTAGTCGGATGTCGGCGGCCGATTACGAGCGGTTCGGTGTGTGGAAAACGGCTTCCCCGGAACGGACACGAAAGAGCCAGCGACCACAACGAAGACCCTTCGGTTAAAACCATGCTTGTCCAAAACAGGCGGCCCAACAAAAAATTGTAAAACTTACAAAAAATCGGTGAGATTGCGAAGAAGAATACCATTAATAACATCACAAACACATTTTTAGATGCTATTAATTCTAATTTAGAATACAGTTTGAATTTGCTATTATTCTTCGAGAAGTAGGAAAGCTAGGCTGAATATCAAGCTAGAAGGGAATAAATTAGAACAGGTAGAGAAAAGTTCAATTATTTGAGAAGCATTATGGAGGAAAATGGACGTAGTGCCGTGGATATCAGACGAAGAATTGCATTAGCAAAAGAGGCCTTTGCGAAAAAGAAAGAGTTAATGAGATTTGAAGAAAAGGTTAGAAAAAAACCCTAATATTGAGCGTAGCACTTATGGACCCGAAACCTGGTCCATGAGGAAATATGATGAGCAAAGATTGGAGGCTTTGGAGAGATGTGGGTTTGGCGACGGATGGAGAAGGTGAGGTGGCCAGGGGAAAAAAATGAATGAAGAAGTTTTGAGAATGGTAGGGGAGGAGTGCCATTTGCTGCGAGAGATCCAAAAAAGACAGGAAAGGTGGATGGAAGGGGGTACTCAGAGGCAATGGGTTGTTAAAGGTGGTAATAAAGGATAGAATGTTGGGTAATCGGGGTAGGGGTAGGGAGAGAGAATAGGGATATTGGACAGAATGATAGGTGGTAGGAAGTACGCAGATTTGAAGAGGGATTGTAGTTAGATGTAATGCGGCCAACCTAAGCTCAGACTCATCAAAAACCTACCTTGACCGGTAGATTACCCTTCATCACTAATTCTAAATTGATAAATTTTTATGTTACACACGTTAATTAGGAGTGATGGACACGTAAAATAATCTTTAATAATTGTATTCATTCAAAACCGCCCATGCTTCTGTGACGGTGCTCAACGCTGCCATTTCGGTTATTATGAATGGGGAGGGGGGAGATGAAATAAAAAAGGGAGATGAAATAAAAAAGGGTTTGACACCCCTGGTTTGCTTTATAACACGGGGAATTGTGAAAAGGAAGCGTTGGAGTGGATATAACCCATTTCGAGCGGCGCACGAGTGAAGAGGGCAGGTGGAAGACCGTAGATGAATGAACTGCCGTGCCGACATGTCCAAGTCGAAAAGACTGACCGGGTTAGCCTGGTGGGTAGCGTACCGGCCATCTCAAAGGTCGCGGGTTCGAATCCTACTCAGGTGTCGTGTTTGTGTCTCAGATGGTTTTTTTTCTATGGCTTGAAAAGGTGCGAAATGACCATGGCCGTCGAAGAACCGTGTAAAACAAAAATACTGCCACTTGAATTTTCGCGACATGGAATTCGCATTAGAACAGATAGTGATTTTTCGCGTAGCAAAGTTTTGGTGACATATTATTTTGCGTTGTGATTGACTGGCCGGATGTAGGATGATCCGGGATCGACTCCCGGTGAACTCGGCAATTTTTTACGCAGACAAATTATCAACGTGTTTCACGTCTCTGCACTAGTGCGTGGGACTGCGTAGTTCCGCATCATTTGATAGGTACGAATAATAGATCCTAGTTGAACGCGCACTAAACAGATGCCTCGCGGTAAATAGACCGACCCTTGTATGGTTGAAAGATCTGAAAACCCTTTGTGATGACTTCAGAAGAGACGCAGTAGAAGATTTATTATCCCGAATTCCAAGCAACAGAAGTATCTGAATAAAGGAACGTCTCGCCAGGATTTTCGCGATCTTTGTGTTTAATGTCATGCCCGTGAATCGACGCCTACTTATTCGTTGAAAAAAGCTGGTTTACGGAACTGTTTGTCTTCATGTCAACTCCACAAGTTACAGTCAATGAAATCACTCTTTCCATTCGAGGACGAGTACATACTATATAATGCTTTTATTCCCATTTACAGGTGGCCTCATCTGGATTCTCCTCTTTTATCGATGATTCGTCAGTTCTAATAAAAAACACTTTTTCAATTAAATAGTTTAACGTTAAGTAAATTGTATGATACCTGAAATATATTAGCAGTTTGTATTTCGCATTACCTTACATCTTACCCACCAGAGTATTTTATGCGATGAATTACTGCAACATTTTCAGTCATAGGGTCTAGACACCGCAAATATCGAAACTCTTGAACACATCAGGACCTACATAATCCGGATTGGCGATATTCGACTATCTATTAAATGGTCCCCATGTTTACAGGTAAGCTACTCAAAAATCTATTAATATTTCTCAAATATCTATTAATCTTCAGGTCGATTTGGTTCGAGATTTCATGATTGCTTGTATAGGAAATTTAATAATCGGCAATTTCACGGTAATAATATTTATTCAGCAAACATGTTTAATTACGTTATAGAGTCACGTGAGATATAATGGAAACGATCCTTAATCTAAGAAATGAGGAAAACTTGCAATTTCCACTTTAAATACTTGAAAATGATGTAGTACACCGAAACATGTAGATAAAAAGAAAAAGTTTTGAAAGTGGAAATTGCAAGTAACCTAGATTAAGTTACATTACATTGTAACATCATATTGATTATGGTACAGTACAATGATACATGGTGGCTGAATAAATATTGTTATTATGAAATAGCAAAGTATAAATTCCCTTATCCTGAATGTAATTGCACAAATTACCGCCACCACCTTTCGTCAACATTACCCATTAACTAGGGGTGAGCCGATAACTGATACCCGATATTTTGTGCCGATAATCCGATATAACTGTGTGTGTATATATATATATATATAGGTGAAATCAATGAAGCAGCCTTTCGGCGATGCACAAGATATATCGAATATAGACAGGAGACGGACAGGAACACACTGAGAAATAGCGACACAGTTAAAACTTACGCGATATTTCGAGCATCTCAGCCCGTTTTCAAGCTCAAGTTAGGCAGTCTACCTGGTGATGTCGCGACGCGATAAAACCTAAGTTGTGCATCAAACCTTTTATGAGGAATTACAAACTTTTTCATTTCATATATACCCAAATTTAATGGAATTTATCTTATGTACTTATTACGGAAATTGCAGACGTTATTTAATATAAAATAACGCTGAGTGATTAAAAGAAAAAAATATTATCTCCAGGCCTAAAGGTCCTTGAGGAATACATATTTTTTCATTTTTGTGCGAAATGTAATTACCTTAATCCTTAATTCTTTAATCGGTATATCGCATTTTTGAAAAGTTATTTCAATTGATTATTACCTGGCACTTCACATTTTTTAGACCTTTTTTGGAATATAAAATTTGTAAAAATCATTTTGGTCTTTTTACAGGATGATTATGTAGATTATCATCAACAAAACCTATTTTTCAGACTCATGTTTTTTATTTGGACTGACGACCTCCCAATTGGTCGAAATTAATAATCTTCGCCTGTGATAGGATAAACATACGCAAATACTTAGGCAGATTAAAATTTTTACATAATTATCAATAAAATATAAAACATTAATTTTGATTTTTTTTCAATAAAATTTGTATTCAACACCCGATTTCAAAAACCTTTAATCTTATTCAGTAGATATTTTTAGTCCCTACATTTGATACGTACTTTATTTTTCTATATTTTCGTCATAATATCCGCTATTAAAAAAAATAACGATTTTCCTGACTGTTTGTTCAGAAAAAAAATCGCCCATAAAAATAAATGAATCGAAAGATGAAGGGCCTTTTCTACCACCGCTCCTTTGAATGTCTCGAAATAAAATTGCACTTTTCCCTTGAGTGTGATAAAGGTGTAACTTTCTTTGACTCTCTGTGCAGCCTCGACAAGACGATCGAGTTATTTTGGGAAAACTTTCACTCACGTCACAATAACGGCATTCAGAAGTGAACAATCAACTGACTTTGTCACTAAATGTCCCTATGTCGATGTCGACACGGTGGATCCCACGGTGAATTCCGCCTCAGCTTCGAATTCATTTGGCCGTGGCTGTGACGGCGCTGTGCCCTTGGCCACCCTGCGAACTTCTATGACTTCAGAGGAGAGGTGTAATGCTATGAAGCTCACGAGAGGTGAAACGAGAGAGCAAAAGCGTTTCTCCTTTGTACCTCCTCGTCTGCAAAATTGAATGGGAGATGTATATGGACGTTTTCTTCGAAATTATTGTTCCGTGGAACGATCTCTCTGTCATAGATGAAAATTTTCACGGTCAGAAATACGTTTAAATCCAGACAAGGAGTCCAAGAACTCTGCACACCTACTTATAATCAGAGATTTCGAATGCAGAACTAGCGGTGAAGCGGCACTTACGCCGGGGCATGCCACTCATATCTGCTGCTCCTCCTAAACCTTTTACGGTCGTGATTCATAATTCCCTCCTTATTACCTTTAACCCCATACTTACTAGCGAGGCAAGAAAAGAACCTCTCCTATTCGGTCACGGTCATTACCGTGGCCACGTTATCCAGGAACACTGGGGTGACACTCAATGTTAAAAACCGTCGACACAACAGACGACCAACCTTAGGAGTCCGTAAGAACCGCCTCTATGATCCTGAGTTGTGCGCTTGAACCTCACCTCCCCCCCTTTTTCAGTCACCTCACTCCCTACTTTCCCGCCCCCCCCCCTCCCCCCTCCCCCTATTGAAAAACACGCTGTTTTTTAAAGGATAGAAAGGCGTGGACGGAAAATAAAAACCAAAATTTATAGAATATTTGTTATTGAAAAAGTTTCATGGGTTCGACACAAACGAAAATTCAAAGTCAACTGTCGATTTCACAAAAGACATAACATTGAATAAAAAGTTTCAGGCATGGAATTTGAAAATACATCAAAATCATAGTCACCAAAACGGAAGGGCATCTATTCACAAAAATTAAAAAATAAAGGATATTGTAACACTAAAAGAAAAATATTTAAAAAGTTACGCCTGAGACAATAACTTTCACTATAAAAAAATGTTAGATATTCTCTCCTTAGTCTACGACTACTCTTACAGTTGTCTCCACGAACGAAATATTTTACGAGGCCTCCTCCACAACCCATTGCCGATCGCTTTTTAATTCACATTAAGAAAAAACTATCTGAACCGATATTAATCTCTCCGGAATTTAATTCAAATGCAAACTCGAAAGATTTTTGTCGATGAGAATTCGACAATCGAAAGAGGTAAGAATCTATTTTTGAATTGTAATTGGTGTATACTATTATTTATGGATTCCAATTATTTTCCTGTCCGAGGAATTTTCTAGATTTTTCTCCCTCGGATAATATTATTTGACATAAAATATTAATTTATAGCAAGTGGGAAGAGATTTATGAAATAAGTAGTTCATTAATACGAGAACGAATGCACATTCGGCAAACTTGGATTAATTTTATTCAATATTATTTCGAGACAACGATGTTAAGAATGGATCATCAAACTTGTAACAGCGCTATGCGAAGTGCATATGGCTAAAAGGATATTATTTTTTTAAATAAAAAAGGTTTGTCTCAAAATAGTAAGTAATTTTCGTAGTAGTAACTTTAAGCAGGCATTAATATCACAACTGTTATTTTGCAAGATGGTTACTCTCATTATGTTGAATTTTGCTGCCTTTAAAAGGTGTTTACTGATTATATCAGTCCTTATTCCTATATTTCAGGTTGACCTGGCGACGAGGTTAACAATTTTTAATCTTCTTTCCTTTCAGATCATACGGATTCGTTGACAAAGATGACACCGTCCCTGACCACCGACCTGCACGGCCTTCTTAAGTACACCAACTATTCTGTGCAAGTGTTGGCCTTCACGCGGGTGGGAGATGGGGTCAGGTCGCCTGCGATTCACTGCCGAACCAAGGAAGACGGTAAAACGAGTGGAGACACATTCGTTGAGCATTGAAAGCCAATATTCCTCCACAATTTCTCCTCCCTTTTCCCTTCGGTAATTTTATCTTTGTTACATCGGCCGCGCTTCATCTGGAAAAGCGGACGTCGGAAAATTATTTATATTCCCACCGAAACAAATATGTGAAATTCTATGGGTATGATATGACCATGAGAGTATTTGCCTCGATTCCAAACATTGAAGAAAATTAAAAATTGTGTAATTTTATGCTGGAAAACTTTTAATGGTATCGATATTTAATCACAATATTAATTTTTTAAAACTTATTATTTTAATGCTTATACTTATATGGAAATCATAATTAACTATCGTATAATATTGGATGGATTATTGTATTTTATCATTTATAAGTACAGTGATCACCTTTTACTTAGAAATATTTGAAAACAGAATCATTTTATAATTAATGCTTTTATTATTGGAAGTGACCAGCATTTTTCTCATTTTTGTAATATATGAATTTCTGAAATGTCCATGTGTTTTTTTAAAATGCCTTTCGCTCATGGCATCGAGAATCTTTTGTTTGTTCTAATCTTTGTCTTTGTTGTCAAATAAACAGGAAAAAATATTCATCCCGACATATGTATTAAAGCATTATACATGCTTTTATTTATTCTTGCAAGCAGATTAAAATCTACCAAAAACTCGTAAAATTAAAAGAAAAAAATTTAGTATTAAAATTATATAAAATTTGAGAAAATTCAGGTTAGGAAATGGGATATTCTGGTTAATATTCGGGAAATTGAAGTAAATTTTTCCAAAAATATTTTAGTTCAATTATTTAATTTTAATATCATAAAGTATAAATATAATTCGGAACATCAATCAATCAAAGAAATATATTCTATCAGTACTTAAGGTATTAAAATGGGCCACAGAAATTTGGTGATCCTGTCAGCCTCTTCTTGTCTTCGTAGAGCCTAACTCCCGTGTCTGAAACGACGTCCTTTTCCTCCCTTTAGGATTCATTCGTCCTATAGTCAGTTGCAATGGCGTTGTTAGTAGGCTACAATTCATCATTATACGGCGCATCTTGCTACACGAATTATTCACTGGTTTCTCATTAACCGGTTGTGTGATCTCAGTGAAAGATAAAAAGGCAGTCATGTGAACCTTAAAATATGACATGTATTGTTTAAATCACAGGTACATAATATTTCATATTTTTATTTGATAGTCTGTCTCTAGCTATTTTCGAAATGAGAGAAATGGAAGGGAGAGAAGGATTACAAAATGGCTTGATTAGTTAAAGATACCCATGCAAAGTGTTTGTAATAACACGATTCCGGTGATGTATGCCTTGCAGAAAGAGATGTGGAGTTGGAAGCTTTGATGTCTAACAATATTGGTAGACCTTCTTCATGAACATTCACACTTTAAAATTTTGTTATTCCGTTTTCAAAATGGCAAAAAAATATTTTCACATCTGCTTATCACAAAAAGTGAGGGAAATTTCTCTGTATGTGCAATTCTTTCTCCATTCTTCTAATATCTAAATTCTTCCTCGTCTGATAATTACAGAGTAACATCAAATGCAAACTATCTTACTTAAATAAAACCTAAAAATGTAAAATATTCGAAATTTTAGAGTAAGAATTCTTTATAATAAGTGCTTCAAATAAAAATGTACTGTGTGCAGACGTGTGGATTCAAAATTCGCATAAATGTTTTTATTTCAATTTTGAAGGTTTATGGCTTCAAGATGCTATGAACACTCATAACGTTGGAGTGCCTTTTCCTTCTCCAAATTATCCCAACACCTACCTGTAACTTACCAAACCTTATTTTGGAGAGCACTCATCAGCCGCTTTAGTTTCCGGCGCATAATGTAAGCCCACTCAGCTCTTTTTGTGCACCGGTAGAGTAGCGGCCATGCGAAATGGTGAATGTTTAATGGGACGCATTATAGTCCTTTTAAATTTTGGATCATACATCAGTGCCATTGCACACGCAGGTGTCTTCAAAGAAAGTCTTTTTAGCACTGCTCTTTTATGGACTGTCTGACGCTGTGCGGTAGCTGTATATCAATTACTTTGTCTGTAAGGTACGTCTAATCTTCAAGTGCATCCAAATGTAACTACAAAGCTTCCCTAAATGGCAAACACTGTATTACCTATTCACCGATACTAGTTCCTTTTTGACTGATAATGCTTATTTTCACCATTTTTTGGAATTAATTATTTGAAAGTATCATCGAACGAAATTTCATGCTAGGCAATACTCTTGTTCAGTAGCTGAGATGTTCAAGAGTAAGAGAAGAATTTCCTGCTTGTATTTTTGACGGTTCGGGAGTTGTGACAATAGATGACGATTTTTGCCATGGTTTTATAAAAATTAAACTAGTAGATATGGCATAACGTCATAATCAAGATACTCTCCTTATCCGTTATGAAATATTCAGCTTTTGTTGTAATAAGTTGATACTACATGGAGTCCCAATTTCCCAAGTATGTTCGTTTTCGTCCCTTTAACCCGGCTTAATAATTCAACATGAGCTAAAAGCGTTCATATCAGTCAAGATGTATGATACCCTGTACTTTTTTCGTCTAAAACCTTCAATAATTGGTATAAAATTAAAATAAACAGTTTCGTTTGGCCTCAGAACCATTACTAAGCTAAAGATTAATAGAGAATGAAGATCTTAAATGCTTTTTTCGGAAAGGTTTTTCTTCCCCCATTAATAATTGTCGAGCATGATAATTACTCCCCGCGGCTATTATGTAGGATATGTCGAGGGACATAAATTTCCATTATTTCAAGTTTCGTGCTTACCTAGGACCTGTTGGCCCGATAAGTTTTATCCATGGCAACATCCCTCCTACTCTGTAAACGATGAAGCGTATGATTCACTCCTCAATTGCCAGAGTGTGTTCGATCCAATCGGTCATTTGTCTCTCCTGTAGCCATTCGGGACAAATTATTCATGCATTCCCTCTGTCAGATGAAATTACGATGCTCAGTGGCCTTGCACTTTGGGACGACCTCATTCCAAAAGACCATCCCCGCAAATGGATGGAATTCTTAACTTCAATCATCCGCCATATCTGAAATTCGCATTCCTCGTTGTTCATATTTCTTCAAACGTGAAAATCGAATGGAACAGGAATTCCTTGCACATACTGATTCGCTTTGTGTTGTTGGATTTTATTTACGCGAAGTAGCTAACCTCACGATCGCATTTCATTTTATGGCTGCGGATGGAAAAGCAGGCCTAGGAGAAGCATTCTCCATTTCCGATGGGGAAAAACACGCATATTTTTTTACTTTTGCTATTTCTTTTACTTTTACGACCAGCTGTCTTTTATAGCTTCTTTATTTGATTGATCTAGTCAACGTCTTCACTATGTCTAAATAATTTGGGAGATTTGAATATTATTTGCTATTAGCGTCATGCGTCCCAATATTTACTGAAATTATTTTTCACTTAGACATTGGTAGCGATTGCAGTTCACTCATCACTTCATCACTATTAAATTGCTTCCGCTTTTCTCTTGGTTTCCTCTGTTCATTTATTAAAGACAGAAACACATATGGAGCGTAAGTTAAGAACTCGTTCCCACGGGGAGGGAACGAAATTATTTCTCGATTAAGGTGACTTGTTGTGCAAAGAAGTTAGAAGTTGAAAGGAGAGATGTTAGCCTTTCCTAATGTGATTTATTATATACGTCATTCGTAAACATATAAGTTGTATAGTTTCAATACTAGACATATTATTAGCATGTATATTTGTGACATGGCCCACCAAATGGAGGATTTAGGGGTAAAATACCAACATATCCGTATTTCTCTTTCGTAGAAATTTTAGCCGAATGAAGCCCATCAAACCATTGCACTGAACGCATCCCTTTCCATTAACTTAGCCCCCAAACATTCATTTTACATAATTTTAGCCATTCATCAAAGTGCCCCCATGTGCGGACTTCAGTTCAGCCGTCAAGTGCTTTTCTCGCTTGGGGGGGTCAGTTTTCGAGGGCTCGTCGGTAAGAGAAGGGAGCGTCGCGACGCCGTGACTGCCAAAGTGGCAACCAGTTCGGGTTCAATTTTCCGCTCGAAACGCGCAATTCATGCCAATACTCACCACGGATACATTTTTTACTCACGGAAAGGCGTGTTCCGTGAAACTCGCTGAAAAAACCTTCCTTTTGACAAACCGAACTTTTGAATTCCTTGTCGTCACTTTCGGATAACGAGCGATCAGGATATCGCTTTACCGAGCTCCCTTCATCATTTCCCAGTCCATATCTGTGGTGAATAGTTAGGTATAATTGATGCGCCCCGTGCGGCAATTTCCCCTCCTGAGTAATAAATTACTTCGAAGCGTTGGGAAAGCAACCTATTGATCGGGAACTGGAATCGAGACTTGATGTGTAAATTTAGATTCTCGCTTTCTGTTAGTGTGTGTGGCCGCGTCTTTTTCCACGTTGGTCCAAAATTAACTTTTCGTGTACAGCCTTGGGCGCAAAAAATATCCATTCTTCGCCCATAGACTATCACTCTTATTTCCCTCATAAGAAGCTTTACTCCTAATTTTAACTTAAGTGGCTTCATCAAAAATCTCAAATATTTGACATTAAACGATACAGTTGTATGATACGGTTTCAGGCGTAACTTTGTGGAAGTCCAACATACTTGGAGTAATTGAAGTAACTATGCAGTTTTCACATGATAAATTATTCACCACGACCATGGTTTCGGAGCAAGTCTACATCATCAGGTGACAAAGTACAGAAATACAGGCAGTCTCTG
>WURS02048766.1:0-11037 GCA_011762765.2 Rhinocypha anisoptera | reverse complement strand
CTGGCGATGAATTTCAATCGGTGTCACACCACGAATGATTACACGCTGGTCATGTAACTAAAACGTCGCCATTTTAAGTATCGAAAACAGTTCTCAGTCTCGCGGCAGCCGCTAGAGGTTCTGCCTGTCGTATAGTGCTGCCATCTCTTGACGAAGAATTCTCGCTCATTTTAAAATAAACCGCATGTTTCTTTCTGTTTCCAGTCCGGAGAAAAAAATTGGAGGCCTTACAACTTTAATGCACTTCGTACGTACCTATGCCAGAGACGGAAGGAAAACAGTAAATGTTACGACAAAATATTCGGGAAAGGAACATCTTCCTTACGGTAAAACCTTACTGATGGAAAAAATCGAAGGATGTAAGCAAAATATTCACAAACTGAGAGAGACGACCAACCATCATTTGGAAAATTCTGCCGTCATCACAACGGCAACGTGGATTACGTTGCTGTTGTGATGATGGCAACGGCAACATAATCGCTATCGTTTAAATAATACAATTTTTTTAACACAGTGTTCTTTTTTTCAGTATTTTTCCTCTTTTCTTGAGGTGCAATTTTGAAAATAATTAACGATTTTAGTGGAATAATTACGATTTTTATAATGACAATTTTGTCAAATAAACTTTATGTTGAATGTAGTAATAATATTTAGTGGATAGCCAAGTTGTACTCCCTATATGAAATTTCGCCATCGATGACATTAAAAATTAAATGGCTTTGTATGGAATGGTCGCGTAAATCGTATGTCAAACGTGAAACTACCAAAACAAATTTTTTAAAATTGAATTCACAGATTGCAATAAAAGAGGAAAGCCCAGAATAGGCTGAAGAGAAAGGATAAACAATACAGAAGGGAAAAAGGCAGTATTTTTTCCTCGAATCCGAATCTGGGTTCGATCTTTAGATGGATTCGAAAGATGAACCTCCACTTGGAGGACTCATGGGGCATTGGAAGCGCTCGAAGGAGTTGAATTTCTTGACACTGAAAATATTGGTGGAAAAGCCTTAGCCACTGAAAATATTGGTGGAAAAGCCTTAGGTAAACCGTCGTTGTAGGTAATGTTCCGTGTACATTACCTACGTGCAAGGCATTAACTAGTTTAAAATTTTATTAGTACGACGCGCATCACCTGTTTACGGCATCATAATATAAGGTTATAATACCGTAGTATGGAGAAACGCGGAACAAATAAAAATCATTAGAAAGTAACATTGTGTTTTGATATAAATATCATGAAAATAATGTGATACGATTTTGTTTCAAATAAACAGTGACGCTTTTACAAAAATCAGCATTTTTTAAAATACAGAGTTCATTTTTTTAGTATTTTTCCTCTTTTCTTGAGATACAATTTAGAAAATAATTAGCAATTGCAGTGGAATAATTATGATTTTTATGATGAAAATTTTGTCAAATAAGCTTTACGTTGAATTTAGTAACAATATTTAGTGGATAGCCACGTTGTATCCCCGAAATTATGATAATAAAGTAACTAACTTCGTCGACTTTTTGCTGTAATTTTGTCCCAGGATTAACCGGCCAACTTCTTAGGCCGATTAATCGATATTCTACTGTGTTTAACTCACAACGTAAGTACGGAAATGGCAAAACAACATTCGTCACTAATACCCTCTTCTCTTCATGACTCTTTCCGTATTAAGATCTTCAATCGTCATGAAATGAGGGAGTTCAGGTTTGATGCTTGCTAGCAAAAGGGTTCTACTCTCACTTCATTAATGCCAAACTAGATTAGGCAAATTGCCTTTTGAATCAGAGGAACTCAATTACAAATGCATTTCATATTTTTATTATATCGAAAAAAAGACTGGGAGAATAAACATGGAGGCTTTTCAGAATATTTCTGCAATAAATATAAAATTGTGATTTCGAACTACGTGGTTTTAACGAATCCTATCAAATCCACGTTCGAATCATGGAATCTCGAAGACTCGGGGGGAATGAATGCCGCCTTAATGGCGTGTGGCAGGAGGTGAGGTGATCCATTACCGGGAATTCACTCCCACATGCATATACTAGATGCAATTCAGAATTGAAAGAAACCAGCTGCATGCAAACCCTTCAACGACAAAAACACATCATGTGTATCAAACATATCACGAGAGAAAAAAGTGAAATGACATTAAAATAAAAAAATACATGCAAGATAAATATAAAATACGTACACTAGCTACCCTATTATCTCCGAGCTTATGAACATATTTATTAGGATCCCTAATTATAGGCGGAAAAAATAACATTTTACGATATATCGTTCGGTTATCATATATCAGTTCGAAAGTCTATCTCCCTAATTTTATGTACGTGATCTGATCTACCGTGGTATCACTGGGCTCTTAATATCTTTCTATTTTCTTCGCTGAAGTGATCTTCCTGAAATCTGCATAATAAATTTAACCTGGACCTACTCTCAGCAAATGGTTCCCAATCTAAATTCTCCAATAAGCTTGTTACACGGCTAGGTTGGTCGGAACAACCTTTCACAAATCTAGCTGCCCTGCGCTGCACTCGATCTAACTCCATCAACAATTCAGCCTCGAGAGTATCCCATACACTAGAGCCATATTCGAGATGGGGCCTAACTAATTAAAAGTAACAGCGCTCTTTTTACCATCCCATTGCATTTCCCTAGTAGCCTTATTACAAATCCTAACTTTTCATTTACCATTTCACGAAATTCCCGAACATGATTTCCACACGACAGATCTTTAGTTATCGTAAAACTTAAGCATTAAGAGTACACTACGTTATTTTAAAATTGTTTCCCTAACGCAGTAAAAGATTTCTGGTGCGCTGAACTTCCTCCAAAATTTCATCATTTTTTTTTAAATTTGATTATAACTCCCATGTCTTACACCGTTAGGGTCCGTGGAGGTGTGCGCACGGAAGTGTGTGGAGTGCCTAGAGTGCAGGGACATAGTGTGCACCAGGGACCAAGTTGGTGCACCGGCGTGATCTCCGGGTGCAGTGGGCAAGGAGGAAATGGCCGAGGTGAAAGGATGGTCCCGGTCCGTCATAATCAATATGCGATCGGGTGCTACTCTCTCACTCTCTCTCACTCCCCCTCGGGTACGGAGACGAAGGTCTGCATGCAGCCTCGGTTCCATGGAACTAGCATGAAATAGGGATTCCGTAACTTTGTGCCTGGCAGCTAATAAATCCTTCAAGGACGTTATACCTATAAATGCTATCACATTCACCTTTCTTAAAAATCGAAGGAAAAGCTGATTCTGAGGGGGGGGGGCATAATTTTAGTTAGTATATGCACATATAAATCTGAAAATTCACTGACTAATCGAGACGAATTCCCGGGCGCTTTCACTCTATCTATCGGTCTGAAATTTTTAGAAAGGCACCTATTCACCCGGTGAGTAAGGAAAAAATCGAAAAACCCAAGAAAGTGGCCGGGGTTGGAGACGTCCGTTTCTTTGCACGTAAAGTAACGATAAAATCAGGAATTTTACCGTGCAGTGTAAGTTTCGGTGACTCTTTAAAATATGATAAAATTGAGACTGAAGCTTCGAACTTGGGCTAAAACATTCCTGAAACACTATAATTTCTTTTGGTATTCATGCTCATTTGATTTTTCGTCTAAAAATGAAGAAATTTCGTTCTAACACGAAGTTGTTATGATGAATAATCTGGCTTTGTGCACGGGTTTGCTATGGTTCCCGCATTGCTGCTTCCGCTGGTTTAAGCAGTTTAGGGTTTCATCGCTTTCATAATACATTATTACCGTGATTTTGAACGATAGGAACAATGTTGTCTTTTTCGTTAGATCCATTATTATAACTTGTATACTTATTATTAAAATGTATTATTAAATATCCGCTTGCTAAATGCAAACGCTAATTACTAGTGGGTGTTCATATATACTTTCAACGACTTCATCTATGTAGGTCGGTTCGATAGGTGAGGAGGGTAGAGGTTTACTAGTACTAAGCCCGAAGAGTTATGAAAATTCACGCATCAGGGTATGGGTGGCTAGTTCCTTTCCCTGTTACGCCTGTGGTTTCCCACGAAGATGTGGTGGGATCCATAAAATCATTTAGCTGTAAATCAAATATATATAATTTTAAAAGGCCTTGAGGGTGTTTCTGGTGTGCCTTAGAATATATAAATAAATTAATTGCCTAAGGACGATAATGCTATTTATGCATGCTTTGAGAACTGATTAATAAGCATAATAATTCCAAGTCGTTAATGCTATTTAGCCATACTTTGGTAACGACTTAATAAGAATAATAATTCTTGATACTATCATGCATTTCGCACTAATTGATTGATAAGTAATCGACCGATTAAATTAGGTTTTTGATTTGCACCGAAAAGTCTTAACTTAATCCCTCTTCAAATATGCATACTTTCCACCACTTATCATACTACCAAAAATCCCTATTCTCTTCCTACCCCTACATCGCCTACCCAACATTCTAATCTCTGTCGGAACCCTCAACAACCATTGCCTCTAGAGTATTCCCTTCCACCCACCTTTACTGCATTTTTTTTTATTTCACGAAGAAGTCGCCTAGCATCCTACCCTAACATCCTCACCACTTCTCCATTAGTTTTCCTCTCCGCCCACTTCACCTTCATCCTTCGCCAAAACCACATCTCAGAAGTCTCCAATCTATGCTCATCATCCTTCCTCATGGACCGGGTCTCGGATACATATAATGTGTGAGTTCACTTTTCTTTTCTCAAAGTCTTTATTTATGGTCCCTCTAATCAACTAGGTCTCTTTTGCTAATGCAATTATTCGTCTGATAACCTGGCCACTACGTCCACTCCCCCCGACGTTGCTCCCCAAGCAAGTCAACTTTCCACCATCTCCAATGTGTTTATGCCATAATATCTGGCTTGATGATATTTAGCCTAGCCTCCTTACTTCTCTTACTATATTTTGCTGATCTTTCGCAATAATTACAAGGAATTTATTAACTACCCCCCAAATATATAGCTAATAAGTTCAGCTTCACGAAATGAGGTGGAAAATTTTTAACGTAGCACCACAGTTGAAGTGAAACTTTTAGGAAATTTCACGTGGGGAAATGGGGCGACATGAGGACGACGGAAGGGGGGGCGTGTCCCTTCCTTTTCGGGCGGCAACAGGTGCACTCCAGCATAAGACGGATTTTCCAAGCGGCATATTTCATCCGGAATGGCGGTTCCGAGAGACACGATAAACATCCCATCTTCAGTTTGACTCCGGCAACTGTAGTTGATGGTTTTAAAATCTTTCCTCCGCAGGTCTATTCAGCCCACCGACTCACTCAAAAAAGAAGTCTCCTTAAATACCATTTTCCTTGGGAACGCGCCGAGAGACAGGCGAGGAATCCGAGGAGTGTTCTCGAGCATCAAGGAGCAGTCCTCCTGCCGACTTGCTTTCTGGGTTGGCATTCCTTCTGCCTCCAGCGAACTTTCTAATTACCAGCGCCCCATCCTCCCTCCCGACAGATCCCCTCCTCCCTCCCTCGCACCCCCTCTCGCCCGCCCTCTCTCTAAGAGTCAATAAGGGACTTAAGGAGTGAAATATTCACGGCCGCTCGCACTGAATAATTTAAACCTCACCTCTCTCCCCACCCCCAAGTTTTCCCACACCGTTTATTAACTCCTCCCTGCCAACTTTCTTATTTACTACGCATTGCAAACCCCTTTCGCTTTGACACTTCTATTCTTCCTTCTCGTTCACTGCGGTTTCTTCTTGGCTTATTTCCAGGATTTCCTCAAGGAATTGTACGACACGAACGTTATATGGTTAATCGAAATTTATTCCGCCCTTTTCTCTTATATTTTATTATTTAATGTTGTGTCAAAGAATAAAAGGTCTTGAAAGTCTTATTTTAATTTCCCTTTTACGGTTTAATTAAGGTTAATTTCCCGCTCTTACGGTTTAAAACTTAAAAAAAATACGTTAACAGACCTCAACATAAAACTTTATATAACAGCCCCTTAGGTGCACATTTGAGAAAAATAAAAGCGTCGCATAAACAAACTTAAAACCGTAGTATTACCCACCGCTGAGGTCTCTTCAGGATAATAACTTCACAATTTACGTGGGTGTTTGATTGTGTCAATTATCTTATGTTGCAAATACGCATGTTTTAAACGCATTTAGTATCTTAGAACGCCTACGAAAATAGCATTCTATTACTTTTCTATTCTATTGCTTCTACGAACTGCAGAAAAATTAGAAACTAGATAGGAATGAGTATAGTCTTTGACGCTGTTGGATATTAATGCAGTGGAACGCAGTCTATTTTCAACGAAACTATTTACTTGTCATTCTTCCTTCTACTTGCTCCGGGTGCCAAAAGTCTGAGTATTGCGATCTCATTTCATACTATAATCATTCGCAGATGCTCTTGTCTTGTCTAATAACCCACAATATGGCTTACTCAGCAGCTCCTAACTTTTGACAAACAGTTGTTTCGAGTTTGAAATTTATGAAGGTCTGATTCCACTAGTCATTCCTTCGCCAAAATATGCTAGTACCAATAAGACAAATATTCCTCTGTCGTACTGCAAAATCACGATAATCCATTTGAAAGGCTCAACTTAACTGATTAGAGAGATCAGAGGTTTATTTTTTTGCCAAGATTTAAGTCATAATATCAAAATAGGCTGGATCTTAAACTTTCTGACATTTTTTTATGCCTAAGAAAACGAAAAAATATTCCACAATTCATTCACAGAATAAGATGCCTTGAAAGTCAAATCCTGAGTCGTACCCACCACACAACGCTAAATGAAACATTATTTCGATACGGGACATCAATATAAAATTGTGAGATTAATGAGACTCTTCTCTTCTCCTCTTCAGAATTTTTTAATTGTGGTTTGTGCTACGAGTATTCGTATTATATTATTCGTATTATAATTTCATATTTAAAGTCCTTTATTTAATTCATTGAAATCAAGCTGTTTCCATTGTAAGACCTCTAATAAAACTTCAATTTTATACATTCCTTTTTTTTCCGGAAGGGTTAGCCTAGTGGGTTCGCCGATAAACCCAAGGGTCGCGAGTTTGAATCCCGCCCACAGGGATAAGATGTTTCTCTCAAACTAATTTTCCTTAATGGTTGGCCTCAGTGAAAGCCAAAACATCAGCATAAGCCAAAACCAAAAAAACAAAAGCAAAGTCAATGTAATGAGAAGAGCTTAGAAAGAAAAATAAATATAAATATTCCTTGATTTTATCACTCTGATTATGGATTTAAGTTTTAAAAACGTGATACCATAAACGAAATAATTCGCTGTTTTATATCTAATTAGTAATTTATTTTCTAGCCTTCACGCAGAAGTGACATCAAAAAGATATTTTAAAACGCATGACATATCACTACAATCTATTGATAGTGGTGAACTATTCTTTGGTGCACCAAGTAATTTTTCTAGAAATAATAGACTGATTGTTTTAGCTTACCGGAACCATTGGCAAACTGAATCATAGTTAGCGGAATATTGTGCTGAATTTCTCCTACTCGCCTGTACAACAACTACGGTTTAGAATGATTAATTTTTTTTAAATCTTTAAGAGACCAACGAGTCCATGTCAATCAGTTCGGGGCACTCAATGCCCGCGCATTAAAACGCAAGCAAGCAAGCTAATTGGGAACGCGCTCGCCAGATGGATAGACGATCGTTTAAACTGTCTTTCCAAGATCTCCTCAAGCGCGAACTACTACTCTGTGTCGTGCTCTCGTGAGATCGTGTCCCTTCCCGTTCACGCACGCCAAAACACTCGCCTACACCAGTGCGTGCGCGTGTTTGGCAGGGGACCAGTAATCGAAATGGGGTCACGTGGCGTAGGGGAAGGAGAGAGAGGAAGAGGGAGAACCGCGAGTGATGTGTGGCGAGAGAGAGAGAGAGGCAATTAATCCATCACAATTTCCGGCATGGTAATTATTCCCCCACTAAAGACAAGACGAAGGCCATGAAATCCAATTACGTGTATTTCTGAAACGTATCCCATAACCACGACGCACTGAATTATACCATAGGAGCAGCATACATCTACATCCACGAAACATCCTGCAAGCCCCCCACAAGGGCGTGTGGCAAAAAAACAATCGATCTCCATCGGCAAGGCACATTTGCATTAATGAGCAATGGCCGCCGAAAAGTGAGGAGCGAAAAATAAAAAAATTGAAACGCGCCGGGCGCGTGTAATCTCACCGACTTCTTTTTTTTTCGAGGAGCGGACGGCGATTACAAATGCAATAAACACTTCACTTGGCCCGCGGAGGGCGAAAATGGACAAAATAAAAAAAAGAAAAAAAAACAGTCGAGAGGAAGGGGCCGCGTCGTTATTTGGACAGCCGACAACACTAAACCTATGAACTATGGAAAAGAAACAGTTCCGGGCCTAAAAAAAATGCGATTTTTCTTTGTTTTTCGTCCAATCTATTGGACTTCGTGCCACTCTGTGACGTCACAGTTTTACGAAAATCCTATCGGTTCGATTTATCTTCGGGAGAACATCTACAGTCACGCGCTGCGTGCTCATTCCGAAAAACGCCATTTCATCGATTGAAGCACTAGTTCCCAGAAGTTCTTCTTTTGCCAATAAATACAAAATTATCTCCTCTGATAAGTGACATGTTGGTCTATTAAAAAAAAGCACCAGGGAAAAACTGACATAATAGCGGGGGGGAGAAAGAGTTGTAATAATGGAAACGCCAAACTATATATCGCTGGAGCTATCAGATAATGGTAATAACAAAAGCGCCACGTTCCGATAAAGCGTTAATCATAGCTCTTTAGGGTATTTTTTTATCCGAGGGTACGATTCGCAGTTCTCAAGTCAAAATATCAGTTTCAGAGGTGACCACGGCTGCTACCAAGTTCCGTGGACTAGGGAGTTCGCAAGTAAAGGGGGACCGAATTCCCTGCACTTGGCCGCTCATTGATTCATCGGAAGTTTTTTTTACACGAGGTATTCCATAAATCGCTCGCTGTCCAGAGGTTTCAATCCCGCTCTCAGCGGCCAGCCGTCGAACACGTGAGCCAATTGGGATTATGGTGGGAAAAAACATCACACAACTAATCCACGGCTGCAAATCAAATGGTGATATTCTAATACCCAGTGACTCGTGTGCCAATGAAAATTCTTTCACCATGACACTGAGATCTACAATACAGATCCCAATTACCTCGACTCGCCCTAAATATAAAGAGTGAGGCAGCTGGAACATCCTACGCTAAAGACAAAACATTCAACAAAAAAAAAAACTCATTACGAAAATGAATTCCAAAAACGCTACAAAATAAAGAAAGAAAACGTCAATGAAAAAGGTATTTACGAAGAAAAAGAAATCCGTCTGACGATGACCTAACTGTCAAGGTACGAATGTTCGTACCTTGACTGCTCGTATGTTCATGATGAACTCTAAATTAATGTATACCTTAACGTCACCTTAACATATATCCCTCTTCAACTCTGCACACTTCCTGCAACCTATCATTCTATGACTAATGCCTATTTTCTACCTCCATTGAAATATTACACGCCTTGATATCTGTTCTAGTAGCGTCCCTGTTGCTTTAAGTACACTCCCGCCACTCTCTTTCGATGGCCCTTTGGTCAGCTTCCTCCTTGGCTAAATGAGTGAATCGTGATCAAACAATGAACCTGGAATTTTAAAAGTAAAAGAAGTATAGTGATGTCAGTGAAAACTTGTCAATTTCTTCGATTTGTGCAGAGAGCTCAAAACATGGTGTAACGTTTCAGCAGCAGTAGGTAGACAATTCTCGACGATTCTATCCTAAGGGATGACTTTTCCTATCTTTGGGAGACCACGAATTGGGTTAAGTCTGGCGGATGGAGTATGACGTACACAATTTAAAACACTTTTTTCCAAAGGACTTAATATCCACGAGGTAATATTATTGCATCATAATAAGAAATGTAATTGATTGGCTCCCATCGTCCAAAATGAATAACATTTCAGAGGGAAATTGCATAAGTTCAGAGAAACTAGTCTTTGATAATTATGGATGGCAAATAAGGGAACCTGCTGATAAGCCTTCAGAGGCTTAGTGGGAACCTTATTGTTTCTTTTTTGTATTCTACTCTTTAATTTCTTTGTATTACTTTGTATTTGTAATTTCATTTTGTCTAGTATATTGTAATATTGTTACTTATGGTAATAATAAGAAGAAATGTTACATGCTAAAAAATATTATATTAAAATGCATTTTATTGTTAAAATCATTGTATTCTAAATATTATCATCGCATTATTAATGTATTATTATTGTATTACTAATGAATTATTATAATTTTGTGGAAATATACAAAGTTTTGAAGTTTTTTGAAGTCTTAAGCCAGTTCTCTATCGCCGCGTACGGTAAACGTATGTGTAGGCACGCAACTGAGGATACATGGGCTACCAGGTCGAAAAAAGAGGTATCGGGGCGGGACGAAATAAACAAAATAGTTGCAATACAAAGTTGAAAATCAGCTTATGGATAGCAAGTTTATTTTCTAATAAGCGATCGCGTTACTCTGGATTAACGAATGGTTGGACACCTCAAAACTCTTTCTGGAGCAACCCGACGGACGCCCTGTGATTTCCACAGTAAATTTTCACGCACGATAAAACTAAAAACGATATTTTAAACGCTAAAAACACCAATGGATTCCATCGAGTGGTGGAAACGAAATAATTCGGACGAGATACGGAACCGCTTATGCTGGACGACAAGCGATATCCAGGGGTGGAACAAGCCGAAATCGAAAGCATGTGTACAAAAATATCAGCACGAAGGGTGCGGGGAATCCCATCACGACGGATAAATACCAATTGCGCCGGTTATTTCCAGGTGCTCCCCGCCTTCCAAAACCCCCCGCTACGTTAATAATCAACAATCCTGTGGACTGGACTAATATTGGCCCGAAGATCAGTTCCAACTCTCTCTCCCTATCTATCTCTGCCTTCATCCGCAAACATGACGGTCGTTAATTGCCTGGATGAGGGGGAGAAACGGAGATATGAACTGCTTCGACCAACTC
>WURS02048765.1:0-25921 GCA_011762765.2 Rhinocypha anisoptera | reverse complement strand
ACTATCGTCGTATAATGGTAATAACTCAAACTATTTTCTTTATTTTTAATAGCGAAAAATATATTTCATAATACAGCAAATTTTACCAATAATTTCTTATCTGACTCGGTAGTAAAGGTGTAAGCACTTTCCAGAAATATAAGGGAGTGAGAAGACTGATAGAAGTCTTTGGCAATGGTAACGGCGCCATTTTCTTTAATGTGCGCCATTTTCTTTGACCATTCACGATCTGCACATCAAACTTAAAATAAATGTACCATCACAGAAGGTGATGTGGCGGTATGTCCCCACTGAACGCAATCTGGCAAACGGGCCCTCGCGGGCCGTGCGTTCCTTAAATTACGTGTGTCTGCGCCAGCCATATTGGCGGCGTGCACATACGTACGTACTTGGACGCGTGAGGCCGCGTGGGCAGTTCAAAATAATGGTTGTGGTGGGCGACTCAACCCTCCCAGACCTTCTCACTCTCACCAATAAAAAGCATGATACACAATGTAACACATAAAGAACACGAAACAGGAACACACCAAAAAAGAGGAGAACTCACTAAATATTCCGATGGCCACCACCACCTTATCACCTGAGAGATAACGGTGGTGATGGCCATGGAAATTTTTAGTAAATTCTTCTCTTGTTTTGTGCTTGGGTGTTATATTGTATGTGTGTGTATATATTTATATCTTGAAAATACGCCATAGGCGCTAGATATTCTCTGGGACAGAATGTAGGAAAAACGGGATAGGAAACATATATATATATATATAGAGTCGAACACCAGTGGAACGTACAAAGACACAGGACACAAAAAGAAAGAAACTCACAGTATTATTAACATTGTGAATCTTTTCGAAGTGATTATATTATATATATATATTCATAGTTCAGGAAAACTCAGACGAGCAGTAAAAACGAAGATACGCACACACTTATACACATTCACACACAGGAACAAGTAAAAAGAATGACTCACATAACGGATAAATATTTACGAAGTAGCCCCGAAATATTTATCCGTTATGTGAGTCTTTCTTTTTACTTGTTCCTATGTGTGGATATGTATAAGTATGTGCGTATGTTTATATATATATATATATATATATAGCACATGAGTTGACTCAAGTGAGATGATGATTGTCACACACAAAAGAACACAAAAAGCACAGGCACAGAGATAAAAAGACTCACTTTTTTAAATTTTCGGTGGCTGCTGAACCACCTTCATCAGATGGGAAGACGAAACGACGAAAAAAAAAAAATATATATATATATCGTATTCAATGTAAAAGGTCTTTCTAGGCAGTTTTTTAATATTTTGGAAATAAATAAATAAAAGAGAAGCTTATAGCGTACACTGACAAGAAGAAGAGGGAAATTATAGAACACATCTTGAGGAATTACAGCATATTAATGTAAACTCTATTGAGATCTCTTGAGGTAGGCAAAATTTGGCCCATGAGAAAAAGTGATGGAAATCTTTACATAGTCTGGAAATTCGGAGATACAAATAGAATGGCAGGTGACAGGTTGACTTCGAGAGCTACCATAAACCAATCCTCTGATAACTTATGATGATGACGACAGGGGAAAATATATAACGGTTAATAAGGTTTTGTTGCAATAAGTTTTTATTTAACATTTTGATGTAACAAAGAATTTTGTTACAGGCTCAAGAATTCAACTTCGATGTCAATTTTTTTCAAGAATTTAATAGAAATGTTAATTTGTGATGTTTCTCATTGAGTCAGCTCTACCAGAGATTATATTTCTTCTCCCTATGTTTCCTTGAGTGTTTTGAATTCCCCTTGCCAATTTGCTTATGATCAGTAATTTAAGACGAATAATGAGAGATTTAATAGGATCATACGCTTCTTTCTAACGGTCGTATAGAAGAAGCGTCACGATGAATTTGTAGCGTGGTCTGTGTTAAAACATTCACATATCCGCACTCGTAGCATTCGATCCAACATGCTATAAAAATATTTAATGTAAATAGAAAATTTTCAGGCATATTTTTTGCTCACCGAAGAAACGGTCTTAAATCCTCAACTTCCGAGATCTATGTTCATCCTTTTCAACTTCTCTCCCTCTGATTCATTTCCCCCTCTCCTTCTGGCCCCTCAGCGTAACCTATTTCTTTCTCATTAACCTTCCCATGTTTCTCCCCTTCCTCCCTGTTGTCTTTGGCATCCACCGTTCCCCACAAAATTCCTTTTCCTAGCAAACCCGTGGCATGCTGCAGCCACACCGAAGCCCGCCCCTTGTCCACCCGGAGCAAGGCCACCCCCATCTCCGCCGTTTCCTTTTCTAGAGTAAAGAGCACCTTTAAAAAGGAAAAAAGAATACGTTTTGCAATATCGATTACGGTACCCTGCAGCCCCTACTCTTTGTCAGGCTATTTTTGGACATTTTTCAACGGAAAAACTTCTAGGAAGTGTTTCTTCTGCAAGTACTCGCGTGTTAGGAGTTCTGTGTCAAGTGAGGCAGGAGAACCCCTTTTTTTTCCTGCGTATTTTTTTTTAGCTTTTTCAACGCCAAGTTAAGGTAGTTGACGGAAATGGAGTAGGCGAAGTTAGTTTCCTTCCTTCCTGCGATAATTTAAATCTTATTTATGAAAATAAACAATAGTTAAATTTCAAGCCAATATATATAATGTGTCGGAAGGATTCCAAAATCGAGTAAAATGATCCCTGGGGACACTCAAGTGAATATGATACATAATCTTTTAACCATGATTGGCCTCAGCCATTCAGTATCATCATACAAACAATCTTGGAATCAAGATAGACGATTATTGCGGCAACAGTTTCCGCCAGAGAACGAAAGTCAGGACATCAATACCTCATGACGTACCTGAAAAAAACGAGATTCCCCTGATCCGGGGGTCCGTAATCAGTTGTTCACTACCCCAGTCGTTGAGGGAAAAGTATTCACGACAATATCAACGAGAAGACTCTCTCACTGCATTGTGTGTTTATTCTGCAAGTCAGCGAGTTTAACGTTATTATCCTTACACAGAAGCATATCCAAACCAGTGAAAAATTCAACGATGAGAAGAAACTGATGTAACTAACGTAGGATAAGAGAAAGGAACACAACAGACATCAAGGCAACTGTCTCCGGCAGAAGATGAGCAGAGACGATCGGGGGGTATCTCCTTCCGATGTATGGCTGACAATATAAAAGTTCTGAGAGTCACTTCGTCGAAGCACACAATTCGGTGAAACTCTTTCTTCTAAATTTGTAATAAAGCTTTTTAAAAAAATATTACAAAGACGCCCGGAAATGCTTTTACTAGTCGACATTCTCCCAAAATAATGAACTGAATCACAACTACGAACTGGAGAAAATAAATAAACATAAGAGCAAAACTATTCCTAGTAAAAATAATGATATGTATAAATGCGTAGTCAGTAAGAGTTCGTGATAAAGAAAAGGAGATATTTTAAAGACCTATATTGGATACTCATTACCCACTTACGTACACACAATATACTCACTGTCACTGAACTATGCGATATTCATGAATTTTTTTAAAGGTTGAACTCGTGACTAATATAACGAATAACTGTCGATGAAAACATGACGAATAACTGACAATATTATCTAATAAAATAATGAATGTCACTTATTGATTGACCTTCATTGTGATATCGAGGAAAGGACTCATATCTCTATCTATTTCTGTTTTTTCGTAAATTTTGGTCTTAATATTCCTTAAAACTCCTTTTCCCCACAAAATTATATTTTGGTATCTATTGTCAACATCAAGATCAAAAAATTGGCCCTATAGGAGACCAACGTTCATTAGAAAAGTCCTAGATGATCTTTTAAAGATAATAAAATTTTATTATTTTAGGGTGTTGTATATTATGACTTTTTTATGAGTTTAATAAATACCTTTTCGAAATAAAAATATTTCTCATTATACGTGCACTTTAATCTCCATTAATATGTATATGCTTTAGAAAAAACGAATTTTCCGGTATATTCACGTGAACATCGAAAATTACTTCTATGTAATCCTCCAAACACAAAAGTTTATATTCAATATAATTAATATACTCAATATATTGAATATAAAATGAAGAAATTAATAATCGTACTAGCTTAAATCGTTTCAATATATTATCTTTAACTTGAATAAATGCTAAAAGTAATAAGTTCATTCTACTTTTTTCTATTTTATTACCACATCTTTGTTCGGAAAAGAGATAAGAGCTGGTCGAAAATCGAAGCGTTTCCTGCTGCGATGAAAAAACGTGTTTTGAGGTGATGTTTTTTTAAGGAAAGCTACAAAAATTTTCAAACCCATGTATGTACCTCTAAAAACTTATAAAACATTAGGAATTTTTTAAAAATTTTAGCAACATTCAGCCAGTGAGTGGTGTTGACAAGCAAAATCTCCGAGGCTTCAAAAACAGGCGAGAAACGATTAATGATCCGGTTGAGAATATAGGTAGATGAGAAGTGGAATCTTACCGAGAGCGCCTCCAATACGGCAAAGATGGGCAGGATGTCAAACTCGAACCGATGAGTCAGGAGAATAGCACCAAGGTATTCGGCGGTGAAGAGGAAGCGGGATTCAAAAGAGGCAGACCGGTGAACGACGCCCACATCAGCGAGTCATTTCCAGCAGCCGCAGATCCCTGAGAAGAAGACCAATAAAACTCTAGGATAAGCCATGAAAAAAAGCTGCTGGTTAAAATGTTTATGGATGCTTTGAGCATATTTTTCAAAGCCATGATTAAGTATGGAGATAAGGGAAGATTGTCGCACAGGGACGATAATTCCAGGCGATTACAGTATTAGAAAAAATAGATCGATACACATCCATCTTGAACCATACAGTCGGCAGCATTGGTTTTTCGCCCGTTGCAATAAAGAGACGTCAGCGTAGCAGCTACCATGCTCATAGGAATAAATCAGATGGCAGATGCTCGATAAAGAAAGATGGCATTATAAGTGCTACCCGGTCTAGAGAATTATGAGACGTAAGAATTAAATGCTGCCATAATATAATTCTAACTAGGTGAAACCAGAATTAAGAACTTGGTAATCCTTAATTAGAACATGTACAATTTTCGACGTATTATTCGTAATGTAAAGCATGTAAAACAGTAGAATTAACATCTTAAAGCTAATAATAACCTTTTTTTATGACATTTAAATTTTATCCTTAATAACTCATCATCCCCTGCTTTACGCCTCTATGGCGACCTGAAGAACAACTATAAACCCAAATGTTTCCTATGTCAAATGCCTGAGATTAAATCACAATGACATAGTATGGGAAACAGCAACAAACAATACACATATCTATATCTTCCACGAATAATTCATTACTCTAGACGAGGTAACAATTCAGACTACAACATGATAATGTCGATTTTCACTTTGTAGCTCATGGTCTTTTCACAAAAGCCCTTAAAGTTTGCTGAGCCAATGTATCTTCCCATAGCTCTTGTAATTTCTGAGAAGTAACACATGAAAGTAAAAATTTGTCAAGGTTATCTCACATATATTTTGTCTCTCAGACCTCCAGGTCATGGATCACATAAGATGAATCACTTGGCTATGAGGGAGTCAAACTAGGTCATGATATCTACTTTAGTAGTCTAAATATCTACTTGTATATAGAGGATATACAAAATGGTAATTATTCTAGCTATAATTTTTGTTAAAACTACTGAAGTATTATTAATTTCAAATATTTAAAAACTAATTCACTTAATTACTATGAAAAACTATATGTAAACTTAATCCATAGCACAAAACATGACAATAACTATAGTCACCCCTACTTGGCCTCAATGTTTATTTACATGAATATACTCAAGGAACCGAAGAAAATGTATTAAGTATTTCTCCAGAAAAAAATTGTTTCTGGAGCTTTTTTTCTGACTTTATATTTTTTCTATCTTAAAGACTAATATAAGTGACGGATAGGAATAATTTATTTCATTTCAAGAGTCTGATACCTGAAATTCATTCATTATTCATTTGACCCCATATTTACTGGCCCTCACTCAAAATTTATGGAGGAAAAAATTTATGAGGGGAGCCTTACTGGTTTTTCATTGTTCAAAAAACTACTACTAAGGCTGAAGCAGGAAGAAATTCCTCCTCATAACGAAAAATACCATGAGTGACCATGATGAACGATCCTTCCAGAAGTTGATGTCCTCTAATTTTTTGTCACTAAATAGATGGCCAAAAAAATTACCTTATTGGTCATTCACCCATAAAATTAATATTTTTTACGGGTAAAAACCTCATCCTGGCATGTCAGATCGAAGTCAGAAGTCAAAAAACTCAATGGCTATATAAGGACCTCTCTCTCTCTCTGTCCATTCAGTTCATGTGGCCTAACACCCTCATTCATTAAATAGGTAAGCCTTAGGTAGAAGCGTCTAATTCTTCTGAGTAAGATAGATTTTTCTGTAGGTGTAGAAAAGAGGTACTCCCTCTTCCATTACCAATAAAATTCCCTCTCTATTCTGAAATTCCAACTCCACTCAGCAAATAGAGCCTAATTTTGAATTTTAGCTTACCTGCTATGCTTTAAGAAAGAAATTTGTTATTAATAAAAGTGAATGAATGGGAAACTGGCTCTTGAGTACTTATTTATTGGTTTTAACCTCTTGGTCATTAAACAAAGGGAGCACAACCAGTCATACGGAGCTCAGCCTCATTTATTGAACACCAACCTAAGTTTGCAGTCCGATGATCGGTTCATCCATCACAGCTCTCCAGGCTATCCTGTCACCTGCCAGCCTCTTCATAACTCTGTAGCTCCTTACTCTGATATCCTCCATTATCTGTTTCTCACATGCCTTCCTTGGCCTACGTCTATGGTCCTTACTCCTTACGGTCCCTTCAAATATGGTTTCAAGTGAACTGCCATGTCTCAATGTGTTAGTTTCCCTCTGGTGTAGTCCATAAGCCTCTCTTATCACTGATCCTTCAGAGTACTTCCACATCTGTCTATTCATTTAATTTTTAAAACTATTCTGTAGTACCACATTTCTATCACTTTCAATCTTTTTTCTTTGATGTTGATATTGTCCATGTCTCACCTCCATATAAAAGTATTCTCCATATGTAGACCCTAATTAGCATCTCCCTGATTTCCAGGCTAAGACTAATTGCAGTAAGCATCTGTTTCTTCTAATAGAATGCTTTCTTTGACTGGACTACAAAACGGGAACATTTTTTTCTTTGCTACGTTAAATGGTGTACCATTAGTAATGCTATCAGGTCATTTGGCAATGATTTTGTCATGGCTCGTGCGTGTTTCAACTAGTTTTACAAAGTGATGGGGTGACCTGCTTTAAAATTTGAAGACTTAAGTATGTTTACAGACCACTGATTTCCTAAGTCCTCTTCGATTCTTATGATTATGTGGCATTCTATTTTTCCAATTTACGATTTTTGAAAATTTCTACATTTAAACTAAGAGTTTGTAAATTTTTCAAACTATGTCAATGGTTGGAATGAAAATTTTAATTCAAAATCGATTTCACCTAGGAATTCCAATGCTTTTTCCTGCAAGCTTTTATTTGTGCATCTTAAGACTATAGTGACTGTGTGTGAAATAAAATTAATTCTCCTTTATTTTCCAAATAACCTCTGCTTCTTCTTACTTTGGAATAGGATTTAATATGCACTTAATTAGGTAAATATGCTGACTCCCCTTACTTTCCTCAACTCTGATATAAATCATGCTGCAACAATCACTCTATTGAACCCTTTATCTCCTCATTAAACTTCTGATCAAGTTAACACGTTTATATTACCTTTTTTTCATCCCTTGTGTAATATTTATAACTTTCCTATCCACGACATTGTCTTAATGCCTCCTTATTCCAATTCTAATAGTTGTGGTACTCATTTTTCTCCTTTTTCCTTACCAGAGACCTTACTTTATAAGATGTTCATGACATTATGGTCATGAAAGTCATGCATTCCCACTGCCAGGCATGAATCCCGATCTAGTAGGTTGAGTCCTGCAATTGATAGGAATCATTTTTCTTTTTATTTATCAACCATCATCACAACAATGAATATGGTTTTGTTTCCTTGATAGCGTTTTTAAATTTGATATTGTTAGACATTCTTAAATGGCCACTGAAACCCATGGTGAAGAAAACCCATGAAACTGGTGGTCTCATAAACCAGGTACCCCATAACATTTAGTGACAGGTGCTTCATAAACCACTTTTGTCTGGCTTCTACCCTTCTATTTAGAATCGGTGACCCTATTATAAGCAATCATGAGTACTAGTCAATCGAACACACAAAACCTTCCACTATTTCAAAATTGGAATCCAAGCTTATGGGCCATTGTAATTAGTTAATAGACATTAAAATCAGAATTTTAAACATTTTTTGGGATTCCACAAACCAATTCTTTTTATTGAAAATTTCCTGCTTGTAACAGTTGTGACAGATTCACTATAAATTCATCATTTTACTTGTAAATGTTTTGAATCGAGATCTCCTCAGTCAAGCAATTATAAAACCAAACCGTCCTTCAACATTAAAATATCTAATTATCTTTTTCAAAACTAATGTGAATCACTGGCCTACTCTTGACAATAACATGCTGCTCTGACACCATGGAAAGCACAATCATCTCAATTATTCCTGATGTGACTTCATACACACTGCCTCCATTCACATACGTTGATCCTAGTACTCCTCCTTTTAGATCACATCCTCACTCCAGCTATCACATCAAAAATTTACTTTTACTTATTGCGCAATGCAAAAACTTTCATCAAAATCTGTATTCTTTTTTTTTGCTTCCCCCCTTTCCCTGTTTTCTCTCCATTTTCTTTACCTCACAAGAGTGGAAGAGCTTAGTTAAAGAATGATAAAATTTAAAGACATGGAATGATTCTTTTTAGAAGAGTGGTAATAATAACAGCAGTTAAACTAGGTATTAGAACAAAAGATATATGTATTTAAAACACCAGAAATAGGAAACGATTTTTTAGAGAGTAAGTAATACAAAAAATGTTTTTCCTATTCCAAATCCTTAAAATGATAGAAAAATACCAAATTATTAAGTTCTAAAGGTCAGCCAGTATATGGATGTCAAGTGTACACTAGCAAGTACTAGCTTTAGTACACTAGCTAACTAGTACAAGAAAGAATTTATGGCAAAGATATATCTGCCAATCTCAAGGTAGATATCACAACAAATACAGAAGCAGTAGGTGAAAATGTTCATATGGATCATGGCACTCTAGGGGTCTGAGACATGGACCATTGGAAAAGCAGACCAGAAAAGAAAAGAAGCCTTTGATGGATGGTGCTAGAGGAGGATGCTGAACAAGTGAGTGGATAGATTTAGGAATGAGTAAGTGTAGAGAAGAGTGAAAGAAGATAAGTCAATTTGGAGTGTGATAAGAAAAAGAGCAAGGTGGATAGGACACACACTGATGTTTGTGATGAATGTAATAGACTAAAAAATAATTGGCAAGACCCTGTGAGGAAGACTGGGGCATGAATATAAAGGGCAAGTTATAAGAAATATTGGAAAGAAGAATAACAAGAGGTAAGATAGTGAGCACTAGGCAAAAAAGGATTGAGAGATGCAGTCAACTGGTCTTCAGATTGAAATATTAATGAATAAAAGGTCAGCCAGTAAAGTTGCACAAATAGCTGGTCTGATTCTCATATCAAACTCTGCTACTCCTTGGGACTAGCATATATTCTCACCACAGCTTCCAGTCAGTGAGTTCTCTATGAGAAGTTAAACATATAACAAAGATTACAAAACCTTTTAGCAGTATACTTCTGCATCCAAGTTTCTATTATAATAATAATCAAACTATAGTAAACTAACCTATATTATTTAAAATGTTTTACTGATGACTGATTAGTGTTTAAGCCTAATCCATATATTTCAAGTTAATACAATTCTGAAATATATACGTTCCATTTCCTTATGTCTGACGGCCTTATTTTAGCAGCAAGGGACCATACAAAATATCAACAGGTTCATTTTCTATTGGCAGTACATTCAGATCTCTCATATAAAAGGACCCCTAAAAATGATGATTAGCCATTATGGCAGCATCAAACCACTTAATTCCCCCACCATAAACCATAAGACAAAAATAAAATACAATACTTGGTGACATAACTGCTGGAATATTTCTAGAAAATTCTTTCGGTGTGAAAATCAAAGTAATAAGTATATTATGAGGTAATCAGTCATTCAGATTGTTATGAAGTAATTCCTTTATTGTAGCTAAGTTTTTTACACACCCAAAAATCTTACTTTGGATTACGGGAAACTTTTCCAACTTTACATTGCTACCATCATCCCATCTAAATTACCTAATCCTTTCCTCTCTCTTTACTAGCCTAACGTTCTAATGACTATCATTGCCTTTCTTCACTTCCTTGTGCATCTTATATTTCACTTTTCCCATCCTTATTGAATATCCTATGACAATTACCTCTCCTCTCCTAGCATGTATTACATTATGTTTGTTTATCTTATCCATATTATGTTCTCCATTCTTCTCTCCCCCCTCATCTCAAAGGCCTCAAATCTATGCTCATCCTCATTCCTCAATATTCAAGATTCTTAAATATAAAACACTATCCTACATGCTAAAGTTTTAATTGTTTTTGTTTTCTGTATTAAAAATTTCTGCCAACTCCCACATTACAAAGGTAGTAAATAGTGTATCACTCGTTTTTTAAAAAACCTGCTATTATATGGAGAAAGAAATCAGTGGTACCTATAATTAAATAACATTGAAATTAACCTAATGGCAAATGTAATTATTTATAGGAGTTCACCAATTATATTAACTAATCAATGCTTCATTAAATCTTGTAATGACATAATTCAAGTAGTTATTAGTCTAAAAACTAACCTCAATCTACACAGGAAATTTTCTTTGTCCATAGTTTCTAAATACAAGATTACACACTTTAACCAAAAACATCCTTTTCTGATTAAATACAATGAATTGTTTTTAATTATACTCTATTCATTGGTTAAGTTTAAACTATTCATTATGACAGTGATGATGTTTTATTTTTCTAGGTGGTTACTTGCACAAAGATATTATCATAACAACATTTCTTAGAGACCACTTCTTACAATTACATTTTTATGTTTTTAGGAAAATACTTTGTTTCTACCAAAAGTAGAATTAGTGAGTTACATTTATGGATGGCTAGCTTATTTCCATTATTTATTCAATTTATTTTTTTTCCTTTTCCTCAGATTATAAAACACAATTCTACTTAAGGCTTCATCATTTGTCTAATGATGATTTATTCCATATATTTTGGCCAAATCAACTCCAATGGAAAGCATCAGGATGATAAAATATGGCAAATAGTATCTAATGGAGTGCTACAAAAATATGTTTTCTGAGGAGTAATATTACTCATGCTCAATTACTATGAAAAATATTTTATGCCATATATTTAATGTTATATTATTTTAAATATGAAAAGCATATATTTAATTCAATTGTAAAGCATTTAATTCACTGGTACAATGTATTCATGAAATTACTAATGTTGCCTTGAACAAGTTTACTTAAGTTTCTTATGGAAAAATTTCCTGGAATTCTTCATTGAATGACGATAAGGAATCTCCTTTTTATTTATTTAATGGCGAATTTCATTTATAAAAGCACTTACAATGCAGGATGTCATAAGGATTTTTATTGTTTAGTTAATAATCAATATCTAATTCTTCCACATTCATCATCATTATTAATGTTTATCCATGGAAGATTTGTTGGTAACAGTTCTCAGAGCAAACTTGTCACCTGGCAATCTCCCCATTCCTTTTTTACAGCATGTAATTTGTAACTAAAGGAATCTCCATTAATTGTTTCTCATAGGCTATCCTTGGTCTATCTCTAAAACTATTTCCCATTAGGTTTGCTTCTATTAAAGTCATCCAAAACCGTCATTTAACTTCAATCAACAGTTGAATATAATTATTAATGAAATCTCATATATATCTGAAGGAAAAAGCAGTGATAGAAATAAGTATACTCAAAGCAACTGAGCCAGTCACATTAGTCTGAAGGTAGCATACTCACTGGCTAACCCAATGGCCACGGGTTCGAGTCCCGTCCAGGGCATGGGTGTTGTATTTGTTCAGATGAGAAGAGGTGCTAAGTAACCATAGCTGTCAATGCACCCTATACCTGGCTTGTACCCAACTCCAAGATTTTATTGTAAATAAATAAGTAAATAAACAAAACTACTATTACTACTACTCAAAGCAACTGTTATGACTAATAAAACCAATTATACATTTTTTATGCCAATACCTATTAAAATACTACACTATTTTAAAAAGCCAATTTTATATAAAATTCAATATTCAATCCTCATAATTGAGTGCAGTAATTTCTCTATTATCCATGTACTCTAAAATAACCCTGCTGTTATAGGAAATTAAAAATGAAAGATTAGTCACATGCAATTATAAGGCTTTAGACCTGAACAAATGTTACATAAAATCAGTATTTCATCAATATCAATAAGAATTTCATTTGGAACTCACAGAAAATTCTGCATTTTTTTCCATTTGAACGGATTTATCAAGAGTCATAAATTCTGAATGCTGGTTTGTTATTTTTTTAATAGGTATATTTATTATACACAAATATACCTATTATTAGTTAATCAACCAATTTATATCTATTTGAAATATCATTTCTCTAACTTTAAATTATTTTTAAGGATTAAATGATATTTACAACCTTTCCATGCAAATTCTATTCTCTAGGTTGCATGTTTGACATTCTATCATCTCAACACTGATTTCAACATCCCATTTCATAAAATATCCCTTTCATCCACTTTTCATAACTTCGTTGAATTTCGTTCCTTTGTTTGTCATAGAGATACCTAAATATTACTTATACATACTGATTTTTTAATTCTTTTTTTCAGATCTAACAAACTCAGCTGTGGACAATGATTCTAACAAATTCAATATAAAGAATAATTAATACAACAAAAAATTAATCCAACTGATAACATGCTAAATTATTCATATAAAAGAATGAACCTAAAATAATACTCAAATAGTAGGAAACAAACAAGATGCATTTAATGATGAATAAAGTTGGTATTTCTGTTCAAATTTAAACAGGCATAATTTGAAAAATGTGTCCAAATAAAAATGCTAATCACTCACTTACAGTATACAAAATAGTATTCTTAAATTTTGTTTATTGTTTAGTTAACTCTTTTAGTGACAGCAGGCTGATCTATTGGTACTAGTGGTATATGTGAAAAGTTGGCCGATCTGCTGGCCCAATTTTTTGTTAAATAAATATTTTTTTCTTAAATTGCTTAGGAGATTTAAAAAAATTAAATAAAATATATTATTATCCCTGGGTTTGTAATGTATTTAAAAAATTAAGTTAACAAATTGATAATAATATATATTTAAATGTGTAAATCAACAAATTCAATGAAAAAACCCTGGCATTTTTTGCTATACAAGGTGAAAAAGGCTGGCACAAAAAGGTTTAATAAAAATGTAAGAGGTCACATAAAGATAAATACTTCTTTTTTGACAAATGAATGAATGAAATGTAATTGATCCATAAGTTGTTAGACTTTTACTGTAAATAGCACAATAAGGGAAACTTAAAGACTAGGACAGAAATTACAAGATGCTTCTGAAGAAAATGAGATGCACTCTTGACCATGAGTTACAATAGATATTTTTTAATTGCATCACATTGACCTACAGAACCTAATAATAGGTTAAGGATAATTTATTTCATTTTTATATGCTTTTATTACTGAAATTTTGGTATATTTTTCTGGCTGTAAAAGTTGCAGTACCTCTCCAGCACATTCCAAAAATAAAGAGAGTCAATTTTGAATTAATAAAAGCACTGTTGAAGCCATTCCATAAAATGGAAATTGTAAAGTATGTCCACTATCATAAGTGCACACATTGTTGTCCAATCTATGAAAAACCCAAGCCTCAATTTATTTTAAGATTGCAACGTTGATTTTAATCTAATAGTACCTTGAACTGTGTTAAATAACAGCAGAACAAACACAGCCATGGGATGTGCACCGCAGGACAAGGGTTGTTTGGAAGATACTCATGAACAGTGGCTCAATCAGGATTTTGATTTCTGGATAAAAAATGATCACTAGAAAAAAATCAAAGCATCATTTTTAATTATAATGTTATCCATGGCCACTAATCAACATAACATTTAAAATGAATATCAGTAATAGAAAATATTTGCTTCTGGTAATATTTTAGGCTCATTATTCCCACATCACTCATTAAACTCTACTATTTTGTAAAGATTTCATCTGATGTTTCCAGCATGTAAGCTATCACAGTAATGAACAAAAAGGTTGCTTTTGATATACTATCTCACATACCATCACAGATTTCAAAATCATGAAACCATCACATCACCCTGGGTCTTTCCTAACTCCTTAGGATCAACGAGGGTAAGTAATCCAAAGATGGTTTTTTTTCTATTGTCTAATTGAGCTATCGATCTATCCTTACGATGATCAGTTTTTTATGTAAAGGTTGGTGTTTTATAAGACTGACATTTTTTAAGCTCACCTCATAAAATTAAGTTCAATAAAATGTGCCGAAAAGGTTAGCCTGGGGAATAGCATATGCTTGCAGATGGGATGTGATTCCCACGTATATGGGATAAGGACATTTACTCTTTCAGCTGTAGTAGTGGGAATGCAACCATTCCTGTAATATTTTCCTCGCATTCTCCCTGGATGGGATGTGATTCCCACATGTCACAGAGTCTATAGCTTCGGTGAAGACGGTAATGCACAGAGGTATCACTTGCTTTTGCCTTCAATATCAGTTAATAGATCAAGCAAGCCACACTCCAAGCTACTACAATGTATCTACCTCATGGGACACCCTCAGTTACAGTGTCTATTGCCACAGAAATGGTATTCCACACCAATTAAACAGATAAAATCTGGCTTAAAATATTTTAAAATAGCTGCTTTAGTTTTTATATTTTTTCACTTACTCCAAGCATAATATACATTTTGATCATTTCAAATCATCTCCAAAGCCAACCAAGCAGATGCTGGGGATTGTCTAAAGGGAGGAGAGGAGGATGCTATGGAGTTGATTTTTAGCTAATTAAAATGTGAAATAACACTATCATATGTTTTATGTAGATGGACACTGCAAATGTGAGGGGAGACCACGAGGTAAATATAACAGAGAATGGTTGCATTCCCACTGCTACAGCTGAAAGAGTAAATGCCCTTGTCCAAAAACTGCAAAACCATACAGATAATCCAGTAAGAAGAGGGTTCATCCCTGTAGATTCTTATGCGGGACACAGGAGACCGAGTTCATTGGGAACATGGATAAATGGTTACAGAAAAGGAGTTAAGAAAAAAAAGGATAGCCTAAATTCAAACTAATCCTGAGCTAGGTTATTAATAAAAGAATAAACTTTTTCGCCAAAATTGTGCACAACTTATTTTTAAACAAATAGACGTCGCTTGTATGTACCTCCACATAATAACAGAAAACACGACCAGTTTCGACGATAATCGTCATCATCTGATCCTCACCAGGTGAAAACGATCATCGTCGAAACCGGTCGCGTTTTCTGTTATTCTGTGGAAATGCATACAAGAGTCCTCCATTTGTTGTTTCATTATGGAATTCCACCAGATGAAGGCCACCTTAGTGAACTTTATTTTACAACACATTTTGCTTACCTACTGTAAAACGCGAGGATTTTCCATTGACAATGCTGCTACTGCAGCTGCCGATTACGGAACAAACCCAACGGCCATAACTCTTGACGGCTCTTTTGGCCAAGAAAGCATGATAATAATCTTTATTCGCATAGGAACCACCGATGATTTTGTATTAAATATTAAAAACTTGAAATAGAAAAAGACGGAACATATTAATGACTTGCATTGCACAAGACATAGAATCAAGATATTTAAACTTTCGACAGATACAAAGGCAGAAATCTTTCCAATGCACTTTAATAAAAGAAGAGAGAATTGTAAAGTTTTAATCCAAAGCCTTACGAGTGGAAGAGTATAGCAAGTGATTAGCTATATAAACGAAACTTTTATAAGTCTATGGTGCATAATAATGATTAAATCATCACGCAGCTGACATCACGTCACTTCGACTGCGTTCAAAATCCACGCCTAACTGCACTCTGGGTAGTATTCCAGACAGTGTGGCATAAAAATAGTTCTTTTTCGTATTCTTCCGCTACCTTTATGAACGTTGGGTATGCCGTACACGGGTAAGCACTGAACACCTGTGAGGTACAGAAGGGCTGACGGTATCCATCCGCGTGGACGACGCTACGAGGATTCATATTTCACTTGCTAGACACACAATAACAAGAAAAATGATGGAAGGTAAACGGGTTTTAGAAGCAGAGGGAGCAAAGTCATTCGGGTATTCCAAAAACCGATTATTGTAGGCAAAACCGCCGTAAATGGGTGACTGTGATTGAAATTCTCCAGCAGGGATCATCAACAGCTGGTCAAAACTAGTTATAGGACTTTGGAAGTCGAAGTGTTACATAGATGCGATTATAAAGATCCAAAGATAATTTAGAGACAGACTGAAATTTCCTGTAAGTGAATGAGACGCAGAATTTTTTAGACAATGGAAAATTTCGTAGATAAGGACGCACTTGTTGACATTGATGTTTTTAGAAGAGGACTAATAAGAAATGCGTCATAGGATGTTAGAGAATAGTTTGCACCGCCGCGGGACCAAAAGAGAAAATGAAACTAATGAATAGTCTAAATGAAAGCCGACCGATAATTTGTTGTAAATTACATTAAAATTCCTTAATTGCTCCTTTAGACAGGCGTGTCTGATGTGACATAAAATACATACAAATTTAATATAGCATTAGTATGGAACGATATTTTAATTGCTTCCAGTTTAAATAACCGTAAAAGCCACAACCGAGCTCTGCAAGGGCGCCCTTACCTTTGCAAATCTCCGCAGTTCGTCTAAGAATGTTTGGAACACATTAATCTCTTATTACTCCTGTGCTCGACGTTCGTCTTCCGCGAAAAAAATGCTTTGGGTCATTTTAGTGCAGAGTTTTTTCATTCGTGAAATGCTAATGTCCGAAGTGCCCAATATCCTTCCTATTAGAGCGTGCTTTATTTGCTTGTTGCTGAATGGCCTGGCAATTACCAATAGCCCTGTAAATAAAAAGTCTGCGGCTTTGAATTTGCCAATGAAAAGGGACTTAGTGTCTTAAATTTAAGGCTTTTAAACTATCCTAACTATATAAGATACGTCCTAAATCGTAGTAGAACATTATAAACTACGGATTGATAAAATTGCTCATTCTATAAACTTTATCCTCAGCTTTTTCGGTTTTCTACCCGCAAGAGAAGAATAACTTAAGGAAATCGATCATTAATTCTTGAAGTAATAGTGTTTTATGAACCAGGGGGCCTTTATGTCCAATGAAGAGTCATTCGAAAATAAACACTATATCGTAATTTAAATGAAGAAAGAGCAAAAATCGAATCGTAAGGAGGGGTAATAGCGCCTTATCGGGAAAAAAGATCCGCAAGCAGCGAGAAAAATCCGATGGCGGAAAGTCTGGATGAAAAAGAATACGAGTAGCTAATCTCGAGGAATTGTGGGAAAATATTGGACGATAAATAAATATTTCCAGCATTTAAATAAAAATCCATGTTTGCAACGCTACTCATCAGACGCAATAAATTAGAAAATCCAATTTACTCGTTAGGTAGAATAAGAATAAAAATATTCTTACATCATCAATCTAGAATCAAATTGGTAGACTACGCCAAGTTATTTGTATCTCAAGGAAATGATGCCCAAATTTCATGAATGAAGATGACTACAATAAATTAAGGATTATTGAAAGATTCTAACTGGTTTCTGTTGGGCAGATTGATGCATACTTCTCCACATTATCTTCACTTCCCTTTCTCTCTTTTCGAGGAAACCAACATGAATATAAACACCCTTCATAATTCTTATGTGAATTACATTCATAGAGAAATAGGCTACTTATAATGCGATCTATGTCGGGAGGTGAACATACGTTCACAGTATATGACGACATTGGATTAATCATGATTGTGAAGGGTCAATCAATTTTAAACTTTAATATTTCTTGGTTTAAATACCTAAAAGAATGTTTAAATATTATGCTGACAAATTTCCAATTTGTATTTCAGCCAATATCGGGAGCACCCCCTCTCAAAACACTTAAAGACTTTGTTTAGTCAATTGGGAGAGAAATTTCAGCTATACCTACATTAAAATAATGTTAAAATCTCATTTTATCTGCAATGATTATAAGATTCAAATTCCATTTAGCAATGAGTAATTACTTATTCCAAACAATTTCAAAAAATTTATTTCAAATATGAATAATTCATGTAATAATAAAATGTTTCATATCAAGCACAAATATCTATCGCGACATAACTTTCCTCCAGCTTCACTTAAATATCTGGTCCATTGCGCTTCTTATAATAAATCAAGACAACCAAACAAATCCGACCTCTGGGAATAATATCAAATAATTCCTTGATAGGAATTATAATAGTTCCTTAATATATTAAGGAACTAATTTCCACTCGGAAAATAAAAAAATATTATGGTGCTATACATTTTTAAAAGTTAACATTTTAACCCTTGACCTAAATTAAGCTCCACTTTCACAATATCATGCGTTTGTTTAATAGTAGAGTAACCTTTTTTCTTCGTAATAACATTTCTAAACTTACTCTTTACGTTCTCGGCACCTGATGCTCCATCGAGACATGTTTTTGACAACTTCAATGACGCCATTGTTGCCATGAAAAGAAATCGCTCTTATTATAAATCCAAAATCTCGGCTTCAATGCCACACAGAGATACCAGAGTACCTAATGCTAGGTTAAGAGGAAACTGCTCCTTCGGCAACTACCCGGTCTGCTCTACTTTCTATACAAAATATTCTCATTAACCTGCCATATATATACAAAAGTTAAGGAATTATGTTATGCTACAATATAATTTTAAAAGGTTTTCTCAATAAGTTCAATGCATAGATAGATACGAATCCCAGAATACAAATTATACACGTGTATCTCTGACTTTACCAACGAAGTATTTGTCTTCATCAAATGTTTTTCTTAATGATTGCAAGTCCATATTTATCCTGAAATCCCACGAAACATAATTTAAACTAATTTATTCAACACCGCCAAAATATCTGCACAAAAAGTACGACATCCTTTCCTGTTCCAAAAATTCAATGACAAATGAGGCCGTAGAATTGGGTTCGCATCCCAATACGAATTTATTACTGATACGAGCGATAAGAGAGGTTTTGTTCTTTCACTTAATTCCATTTCGAAAATAAAAGAGATGTTGTAATAAAATATTTCTTCAACACTTTACCTCCTGTAACAGTCTTGAATATTTCGAAAAAACATAAGAATAAGGTTTTTTGAGACATTTCAGTTTCTGTGATATTTTATTGTTTATGCATCTTACGGCAAGTAATTTATTTTAGCAAAGACGAAAAACTCACAATTTTAAATATTTTAAATGATTATCAACTAGAACTTGGTTTCAATTTTATGACTGACAGTGATGCTTGGAAATTTTTGTGCAATTCATTTTCCTCTTTTGTCAACTTGTTTCAGGCCAACCTGGACCTACGTATCACCAAAGGTTTGCTATATAGATTAAGAATCAGCTACAGAGAAACAATACAGAGCCTCGGCCGTTAGTTAATTATATCAAGTCAAATTATTTATTCAAATTAAACAGATTTATGATTACTTTCTTTACATTTTGAAGAGTATTTTTCGGGAATACAAACTTTTTTCAAAATAGCCACTAAGTTAGCCACTTATTTTGATGGAGAATTTAATGGTAAAAGGCCGATTGTATTCTCTAGTAAAATTGGTCTTTGTGCTACTGTGATATAAATTTCAAAACTCTTTCTGGAAATATAAAATGTCTAGGACATAGCAAATATGTTTACTCATCAAAGTCACATGTTTCCCAATCAATGCCATTAAATATTTCATAATATTTACCTGTAAAGCATAAGCAGATTAATGGAGCTAAACCGCTTTCATTAATGGTTTCAATCAGTATGGGACGACGCCTGTAGCCTAAACACCTGCTGTTAAATGGTTCGTTAAGAGCATATTGGATCCCTGCGTTGAGTTAACATGGTAATTCTCAACATATTAAACATAACATAACATTATGAAATATGTAGAGAAACTTAGTTACATGCAACGACCCAATCAAATTTATGGGTTATAACGTCTCTGTCTCACCCAAAACTATCCCTTTGAATCTAACCTCTGCCAGTGTTTTCCGGGCGCAAAATTGATTTTTTCTGGGCTGTCTGATAGACCTCAGCCATCAAAGTACTTGAAAGTACTCAAATTTTCGCAACTCAATCGCTTTAAATCCTAATTATAATTGATTATGAGTAAGCCTCTAACAGTGATATAAGTACGATGAGGAAGCCGGAATGACATTCTATGTATGTTTGAGTGATATCCGGACGTGCCAGAAGATCTGTAGGTATCAACGTAGTCCAATGGACACTGCATGCATCAGTTGGCAAAAAAGTATTCATAGGTATTTGAATCGATCGTCAATCGAAATTTGAAGCAGTAACACCATATGAGCAGCAAGTTTCCGTCGAATCGAAAATGAGTCCATATCGAAAGTTCCGTGCAATGGGAATGCGACTAAAATTGTCCTCAAATGCCGATAACTAAAGTCAGCATATTCACATACATGCCACCGTCTATAGCCAAAATCGTCTACATGTTTAAATGGAGACTCCTTGAGCTATCGATAAAAAGGTTCGCTTAATACCTGTCAAAGACATAATCAATTTTTGTCGATAAAAACTGACAAATTCCATTCATAATCAGCTAGCTTAACGAGGCAAAGTAATAAATCACCAGTCAAATTTATCCTGTCTGCTGTACCTATTAAGATTTTTAAAGAAACTTTATGCCTTACTCCCTCATATTTTGGGTCCTCTCTGAAGAAATGCCTCGATTTCCATTTTATAACCTAATACACATCTTACAAAATTGGTCCAGTCGTGAAGAAATTTTCTCCTTGTCGAGCGGTAATAGCTGTTCCTAATGCTATCACAGTAAACCACGGGGGGGATTTAAGCACTTCTTGAACCTGTCCTTTCAGTCGGTTCATTCTTCTACCTTCACCCACACAAATGAAAACCTTGGGAGATCTCATAATTAACATTAACAAACATTACTGTAAAATCTATCATAAAATCCTGGTAAAAAATGCATGACCTAACGTCCTAAATTTATGCTACCACTAGGAACAAGATACGATTAGGGTAGTTGCTTGAAAATTAAAAGTGAGAACAACTAAAAAATAGTCACTAAAGGTTATTTATTTTTTAACATTTTCAAAACCGAACTATTGCGTGAAAACTGTTAGAGACAGTTCACAATTTTATCAATATTCACCACTGAAAATTAAAATTCATTTGTGCAGATTACAAATCAATATGCTGTCCTTCAGCATAAATTGATAATTTAATGCTAAGTATAATTTTCTATTAACGTTCGTGTGGAGCGTGGGACTCTATGCATCAGAGACATGGACCGTTGGAAAAACACACAATAGAGTAATAGTAGCCTTCGAAACATGGTGCTGGGGAGAGGAGGGTGCTGAAGATCAAGTGGACGGACGAAGTTAGGAATGAGGAAGTGTAAAGAAGGGCGGAGGAAGATAAGTCAATATATGGGGTTCGATAAGAAAAAGAAGAACAAGGTGGGCAGGACAAACGCTGAGGCATAATGAATTCCTAAATAATATAATAGAATGGGAACTGGAAAGCAAGAAGACGAGAGGAAGGCTGATAGATAATATATAGACAAATTATAAGAGATGTTATAGAACAGAATAAATTTATTTTGTTCTGTGACAACGAGGCCACTTAAGAACAAGAACATTTTAACATCAAAAAAGAAAAAAACAACAAAAACAGAAAAACACAGTCCAAAGGAAAATTAGAAAAAATTGAATACTCGAACATATTCTCATACTTATACAGTAACAAAGAACTACGTGGTATATGCAATGGGTTTTAGCTGATAAGCTAGATAGAATTTCTAATTTAAAGAATAATAAAAAAGGACTACCAAGTGTTAGGAGAATTAGCAATAAATAGGAAAGGATGGAGGGCTGTGTCAACCACTCTTTGGGTTGAATAATGATGATTACCTTTCTATCAAACTTTCTCTCGGGAAGAACGAGGTTAATAAGTACATATTGATCATATTTAATTAAGTATATGTTAAACAGATGTAATTCATAACATCAACAAATCATGAAAGATTTATCGAGTATTATTACCGTTAAAAGCGCATAAGTTTGAATTCTCATTGCATGAATTATCTGATAGCTTTGGTAAATTAATGAAGGAGTAACCAAGGACGTATGAATAATACTATAACTTTTCCCTGATGAAAATAGTATTTGCGTTTCGTGAGAGGCAAATGAGTTATTTCAGAAACAATTACGTTTATCATGCATCAAAATTACTTCTGAGTCTAAACTCCCCTTTTCCCTTCCATTCCCATCCTTGTTCACCACTCTTCCTGAAGAGCCTGATATTAGGGCTGACAAGATTTGAAACAACACCATAATAATAGTACATCATAATATATTAGTCTTTTCCCATTAATTTAGAGGTAAATGGTATTGGAAAAAAGTTTAGATATAGTACTAACAAATTTTACGCACAATAAATTGTAGTTCCTGTTATGCTTCTTCCCAGTTTCCAGTGACGGCTACTTATCTTTTATACTGAGAAATAAGACTTGGAGAAATGGAAAAGAATGTTACGCGATAATTTGCTTTAATAGGTACCTCCTAATTTCTCCTGCCTCTCCTCGTGACAACGAAAGGAATTAAATAAAATTCACTGCCCGTCAATGAACTTCAAGAAAAAACTATTCAACAGTTCCAAAACTAAGTGCGAAGTGAATATGCAACCTACGAAGAAATAAAAATTTTAAAAGATATGAATATGTAGACCCTTTATATGGAATTTTCAATATTACAATCAACTCTGGAAATATTGGCGCCGCGACGTCAGATCAACAACACCACTGCTGCCAACGAAGTCTATGTGTATTTTTTTATTAAATTCCAAATATCCAATGCCAAACAACTGTTTTAATCTCTTTGTGAGTTTCGATGTACACGATATCAAGAAGAATTGAAAATTATGATTTTTGAATCATTCCTTAGCTCCAGAATTCAATTTCTTATTCAATTTTCCGATATTTTCAATTTATATTGACCAAAAGCAACTTCGCTTCAGGATTGCATTTATTTCGAGCTCCTCCTTCGATCGCAGAACACCCGAAAAGGAGCTAGTGTACCGTGATCCAAGAGAGGGGAGAAAAAAAGATTAAGAATTTTTTTCTCCGGGAGATCCATCGTTTATTCAGAGATAAAAGGATTTATTTGTTTGTCCCTCCCATAAATTTTTAAAAATGGGAATATCAAACGAGGAAAAAGAATGTAATTTCCAATATTGGTCGAACGACGTGACGATGTCAGAGTAGTCTCAAAAAGGATGGATTTCATGCGATTGGCAAACGGTGACGGATTGATTTGCCCGACGAGGGGATTTTTTTCGCCGACTGAAGTGACAATTTCCATTAGCATGGAGTAGAGTGATGCAGCTGCCTACTTTTCCCGGTGAGTCGCGTGAGATTCCGACTGCCGCGATGCAAATCCCAACGGTGAGCTACGATAGCAGGAGGGTCCAGTTTACGCTTAAACGCCACGGCGTTCCCACGTTCAACGCTAGTTGGTCCTAATGAACGGATAAAGGTCGCTGAACAATTTAAGACGAGTTTTACAGAATTATGTGGAAAGGTCGAATTGAATTGGCCATTTTTTTTATCGTCGCGTGACTCTATATCAAGTGGTGTTTAACTATTCATTCCTCGTAAAATACATGCAAGTTTCATCAAGGACTTTTTTCATGGTAAAGAGCTATCATGTAGCTGTAAATAATTGTAATTAACGAGTAAGGGCAGTAGATCAATCTGAATTCAATCGCTCTAATCGATGGGCCCTTGGTTTCCCCGAAATATCTGCAAATAAATTCTACAGTTGCTGTCGTTCATGCTTTTGAATTCAAGCTTCATATTCACTGGATTTTATTGGATCCGGATATGTACGGCGATTTTTCCCCAAAGGTAAGAAACAAAAGCAAAAAATCTACGATATTCCAGATCAACATAAAATCTTCCTATCTCTGGAAAGGATATCTGTTAGTATGAGTAAAATAAATATGTATTTTCATTTGAGTTAAAACTCTTATCTAGAGTAATTATCATCATCAGTCTCAATCCGAAGATTGGTTGACCGCAACCCTCGATCCTTTCCTGTCAAGTGCTGGATCTCTTACCCCTTGATAGTTCTTCTTTCAAACGTGTCTTACAATTTTCCCAATATATTTGCCCCTCGACCTTCCTCGCGGGGCCTTCCCCTCCACATTTCCTTCTATTAGATTAACTACACTTACTCCAAATAAAAGAAGAAAACTATCTGAGTAATAGTTTACTCTTACGATACATTTTCATTCTCCTATATGAAAGTATGATCCACATTATATTCTACTCATACTATTATAGTTCAATAATCTTAATTGAATTGTCTAAATAAGTTAATTAAATTTTTAATCTTAAATAAAAAGCTTTTAAGCTTAATACATTTAAAAGCTTAAATAAAGCAGTTTCCCTTGTTACGAAACTGCAAAACTAACACAAAGGATAGGTGAATCCTTTGATATATTTTGAGAAAAGCAAATAGTCCCGGTGAGCGGGAAAGCTACTATCCGATGTAAGAGCTATAATAAAAATTTTATTAATAATAATTATATAATAAAAATTTGTATGTGTTCCTGTATCCATGAATGTTTTATCAATTGTTGTTTAAGGGCAGTAACTTGATCAAAATGTTGTGGTTCGTGGGAAAAGGACACGCAGCCTTCTCTTCTTTCCACATCTCCTATCCCACCCGATATCGCAATTTTTCGCGGAAACTACATTGAACGTGCAGAGCCTCAGGAATAAATGTTTTTGACAGCGAAATGACCCGCGAGGGATATTTGGAACGCACTGGAAAATTAAGGATGATATATTCCATCAGGGTTATATGTCACCACTCATGTATTTCAAATATGTTACAGAATTTTTCATGAAACCTATACAAGTTCAAGGAAAAATAATTTTGATGACATTTTTACAACTCGTAGAGAGCTTTTATCAGTAAAAACCGGATGACTCTGAACGACCTGATGCTTCCTTTGCAACTGCATGTGCTACCACTAAAAAGGGACATCAAAACGTAACATAACATAATCTATATGCCATCCAAGATATCATCCAAGAAACGCTTCAGTTTGCGTATACATTAAATATGCACAAAGTGACAAGTGCCGCCCCCGCCAAGGAAACACAGAGACCATGTTAGATGACTCCTTGGCGAAACTCCGACGCCATCCCTCTCTCAATACTCTCATGCATCCGTAAACATACACAAATAAGTCTGAAAGCGTATGACCGTGAATGCTTCCTTTTCTGAATAGGAAAAAAACAATGAAAAAGGGGAAAACGGGCTATGTACGGATGTAGATGGAGAAGGAAGTGGTATTCACAGGCAGAATTGCCATTTTTCTGGCTAATTACCATTGTAATTATTTGAGTTGATCCTCATTAATTATTTTGTGTAACAGAATATCTTCATGAAATATTTCGAATGTCTTCTACAGTTGAGACAATCTTCATTTTGTCATTTATCCTACTTTTTTTAGACGTT
>WURS02048754.1:0-11037 GCA_011762765.2 Rhinocypha anisoptera | reverse complement strand
GATGAAAGCTATCTCTCGGGTTCTCACCTCTACGTTGGAGGCTGATGCGGGTAATACTTCTAAGATGGAAAGGGAAAAGCAGCGGTCAAATGGGAGGTCACGGGATACACAGTGTGTTGGTATTGTAAGGGATGAGAAGGAAGATGATCTGGTGGAGAAACGATGGTTGTTGATGCGTTACTGAACAAAAGACAAATAAACTGACAGAAACAAGTAACCACCAAAAATAATGGATTGTCCTCGCCCTGTGCCTTTTGATGTGGCTTGTCAACATGCCATTGCCACCAAGGACTCTGCCACTTAAGTATGGCTCCTTACCCTCTGATGCTGTCAATATATTTGAGTACGAAAATACTCCCTCCCTCCCTACTTTACCCACTGTTATTTTCGGCAGAAAGGGACTACACTCGAGGGATTCACAGCACATCCCTGCACTGATAGGACACACTGTAATTCCACTGATAGTACCATCATGGAATTAGGCAAGTGACGATTCGTAACCGAACAAGGGAAAAGAAAAATAAACTGAAGGAAATGAGTATTCACAGAAAAGAATGGAACGTCCTTGCTCTGTGGTGCCTTTCGACGTACATACTTTGTCGACATAGCACGGAGGATTGAGCTGCATTTACGCAAGGGCACCACTTACGGCACGATATTTCCGAGGCGTTAATAAAATACGAATCCACTTGTGAATAATAATCGTTCGAGGTGTTGCATCTCGCGAATGATTTCTAGCATTCGAATATAATCGTCCAACTCATTTCATACAGTTTAAGTGCAATCAAAAAGTAACATCTGCCAGTTTTCTGATAAATAGTCACCCATCGAAGGTGTGTTTGTGTCTACAGTGTGTTTGTGACTACAGAGGTGGCAAGGCACCCAGGAGAATTTCACAAACAAGACAACCACGCGCAAAACTCTCTCCCTTCAATGACTGCAGAAATGAGAGCGCACGGGTGACAGCAAAATAGGTGCACATGGGGGTCGGGGGGGGGCCTTCAAAGTGCCCTGCGCAAAGGTCCCACCCCTACTCTCACTCTCTCTCTCCTGCGCAAACGTGAGCCTAGCCCCATTCCCAACCAACCTTGTTGAGCGGAGGATTCCTCTGCCTCGTTGACCTCGTCATGGGCAGCACACCCTTGTTGACGACGGGTGACAACGGAAGCGTCATGGCCGCCACCTTGGCTTGCGGCGCAGACTTTGGCATTGCGTCCGGCTCGGACTTTATCTCCACCTGCACGGAATGGAGGGGAAGGAAAGGAGAGGGTATCATCGGGTGAACGCGCAAAGGGATAATTCCAACACGCAAAGGCACTATCCCAACACAGTCAAAATCATGCGCTACAAAAAAACACACACAAAATTTCACAAGAAGAGAAGTAGGTCCGTGATAGCGAATGTTGCCATTTATGCATCCGGAATAATAAATAAAAACAAATATTTGTCATTGAAATTGGTTTAACTGTTTTTCAAAATATTCTCCGCGATGATTGATAACACTTTTTTTGAACCAATTTTCATTCGGCACTTTTTCCATTACGATTGAGGCATCTCCAAAACACGCATTTTGAACGCACCAACAGCTATTTCTGGCATCGAATATCGCTGACCGCATATTTTATTCTTCGGGGACCGAAACAAAAAGAAATCATTGGGTGTCAAATCAGCACTGTACGGCGGATGACACTTCAATTCGATGTTCTGACCGGTAAAATATTCAGTCGTCGGGGCCAATGTGTGAGAGCTCGCGTTGTCATGGTGAAAAATGATCCTACATCATTGGTTGTCATTTCTTATTTCTTTAAAAACTTCGTGTAAAATCCTGTGTGTGCTTGTCGTACTAATGTCCAAGGACGCCTCAATCTCACTGTGTGTCTCACGTGACAATCTTGTATTTTTATCAATTTGGTGCACAGCATGGATCAGGCGACCATTCACATCGAAGTGGTTCTTGCGTGACCAACTTTTGTTGGGCTTGACTCATCTCGGAAGACTGATGGAGTCGATCGCTGTTTACTTTTTGGCTCATATGCATATATCCAAGATTCGTCACCTGTGTAAATTTTATGCGTGACTTTTGTGTGTATTTTGCACCAACGAATGTACTTTTTGAGTATTTCTTTGCACCAATCGACACGAGGCTTTTTTTTGAGTGATTGTCAAATTATGTGGAATCCAACGTGCACAAATTTTTTTCACGGCTAAATGTTCGTGTAAAATCCCGTGTGTGCTTGTCGTACTAATGCCCAAGGACGCCTCAAATCTCACTGTGTGTGTCTCACGTGACGATCTTGTATTTTTATCAATTTGGTGCACAGCATCGATGTTTTCTGGCACGATTTTGGACCACCCTCTTTACATTCGTCCCTCGAGTGAACTACGGCCACGATTGAATTCACTAAACCAGCTTTATGTACAGTGGTTTTAGATGGTGCTTCATCACCAAAAGCCTGAGCGAGTTGATCGATGCACTCTAGTTGAGATAATACACGTCGAAAGTATCAGTAAATCATCGCACGAAAATTCTCACGAGTCAATTCCATTTTTTGTCCGAGATGAAATTTTTCAAGTCACTAAACAACACAAATGGCATCCATATGACAAAACTCTCCGAGTACGTATACAGTCGATAACATCAAACTTTACGATGTTTATGTCAGGTGGCGCCTGGCAACACCACTGTTGCAAATTCCGGATGCGTAAACAGCAACCCTCAAACAATGCATGGAGCAGGAGGAGAACAGGGTGTTCAATACGGAGGCACTCCTCCCAATTGTGCGAAAACACGCAACAGAGTGGTGCGCGCCTTGTGGCGAGACGACGTGTGGAGGGGCAATCGAAACTTGAGAAGACTTGGGGCAGAAGGTCTTGGAAGGAGGGGGATGAGGACGGAGGGAGAGACAGACAGACAGATCTTGCGGAGGCCACTGCACCCTCTTAAATGGGCCAGAACTCATCGGAGAGAGAGAGAGACACAGAATAGAATACAAACAGAAATACCATATTATACGAGGTGCATTAAAGTTCTAAGGCTCCAATTTTTTTCCCCCCGGACTGGAGACAGATATAAACATGCGGTTTGTTTTAAAATGAGCGGGCACACTCTTTGTCAATGCGTGACAGAGATGGCAGCACTGCACGACACTGACTGAACCAGAATAGTGGCAGTCACGAAAATGAGAACCGTTTTCGATACTTGAAATGGCAACGTTTTCGTTGCGTGACCGTGGTGTGTGACGCACCGATTAAAATTATTCATCGCCAGTTGAAGGAGAGACATGTGGTGGTGACGGAGTCGTGGATGTGTCGAAAGTGCGTTCATGGACGCGACACTTTAAAGAAGAAAGCGAAGAACGTCACGTGTGACAACGAAGCAAAACAATCTCGGCCTCGCACACAGAGAGCATTACAGTGATTTTCCAGTGGTCAAAACGGAGACTCGTCTTAATAAGCCTTCACCGCGGCCATAGAATCACTGCATGTCGAGTTTGCAAAAAATGTGTACGGCTGCAAGGAGATCACGTCGAAAAGTGACAAATGTATCATTGTTTCTAAAGGTGAATAATTAGTCGGAAATAAAATCGAAGGTTTTATAACTTGAATGCACCTCGTACGAGTGGATGCCTGAAAACAAACTGGAAAATTGTAGATTACAAATAGCACTTGGGACAGAATGTACCACTCAAGAGGATATTGTCAACAGCAAAAGACGGGACACAAATATTAACATCCACAAACGTTAAAAAAATCTAAAGAAGAAAAACTGAACTGATCGATGCAGCTATTCCAAATGATGCAAATCCAATTAGTTAGGCACAAGAATTTTAAAACACTCATGAAAATATACTCCATTAATCGTAGAAATGAAAGAGTTCTGGAACTAGGTAGTGGTAACATGATTTATATTAATTTCTTTGTTTTTTTTATTTTTATAGGTGCTCCGACAGCTTATGTCATTTTGCACCCGTGTTTCAAGAATCAATTGCGACCAAACCTTATATCTTTTGCAAGTGTATATCAGAATAAAAACAGAAAAACAGATAAAACAGTTTTCATTAATAATGATAATATAACTTGACATTTCGTAAAAAGTCATTAAAAATGAGTACATAGCTTTACATCTTATAATATGTTTAAAATATTTTGTGTAGCAGTGGGGTTATCTTTTAAGATATTTTCAAGATACCCTTGTACCCTGCACACCCTACGCTGGCTATTGTGTTTCCGGCAGTAGATGCTGTATGGTGAGGTTGACATCACATTCTTCGCATATTGGCGGTTGTTTCTTGGATGTAAACAAGGAGGAGTGGGTTAATTTTTGTATTTTACTTAATGTTATATTCGTAAATTCATGCTCACAGGTACACATTTAAAATATATTTCTCCTAAAGGCTTTAAAATATCATATTGATAAGGCAATCAATAAATGCTCCAAGTGCTGCTACAGGTTTTTTAGTTACAAAGTGCTTTCTTTCCACAAACGGTAACTCATAAAAAATAATATTACATTATTTAAAAAATAAAAAAAAACAATCACCAGACATGGAACTAAATTCTCTATCACACAGTGTTTACATCAACCGATTATAATCCTTTTTTAATCGAGATATAGCATCTCAAATCAGGTGCTTCGACTTTTTGCAAGGACGGTAGATAGAGCCAGTCATCATCTCAGTGACAAGCATCACCACAAAAATCTTTACCGTGCATTTATAATTAACATTAGGACAGAAATACCACAACGCAAATGGCAGAACTACTCAAGACGTCAGCAATGGTGTGAAAATTTCTATAGAAATGATAAGAGGAAAGTTGTGATCTTGTATTAACACATCGCTTGTCCGAAGATTCCACTAAAACTGAGGACTAAAGAAACAATTATTGTCCTCTCTCTTGATTTGGGCGAGATTGTGGACTGTCCCTTCCACCACCAGACCCCCATCAAAATCACAATTTCTATACAATAATTAAAAACAAACACATAGACGATATAATTAATACTAATATTGATTGTGCTTCAACTAAATAAGAAGAGGAGAAGTGACTAGGGCATACATATTTGACGGATAAATGTCCAGGTGGGAAACACGCAAGTGAAACCAAACAGTGACATATTTTCTCTCTTGCATTTCCACAGAAAAATTGTTGGAAGCAGCATCTAGTTATATTTGGTACCGAGTGTTTGGTCACACTTATTATATCTCTGTGCAAACACATGATAAAAGCCTCGACCTCTCTCTTTGTTGCATTGCCATGCCGGCCATTCTCATATTATGTATAATGCAGTGGAGCATGTAAAACTTGAACCTCTACAAATCCAAATCATTTTTAATTCGAATATATTTCTGGCTGCTAGAATTTTGCATGAAAACAATTTTTTTTTAAACCGTTGGAAAACTATGATATCTAAATTTTTGAGTAAATTTGTTTTCTTATAAGATACGACAACTCGTTTAATAAATAATGTCTAAAAAAAAGTTTTTTGTTTTTTTTTAGAAAAATTACAAAATCGTCAAATGGAATATTTCAGTCAATTCGAATCTTTTAACTGGCCCCTTTGAAATTATCCAAGTTCCACTGTAGCAGCGTGGATTTTGTGATGCTTATAGCAGAAATAACTAGAGAAAATAATCGCCAAGAAATGTTTGCAAATATACAAACGGAATAAATTGCAGAATTTGGGAAAAATGCCATCAGCAGATTCTCTGCGAAAAATTCAAAAGTGCGAGGCTGGTGGACGTTGAAAAAAACAAGAGAGTATCTGAATCTGAACATTCCATTTCTTTTTTTAATCGTCGTTTAATTGTAAAAATTTGGGATGTTCTGGGCTTTTTGTCCTGCAGCAAAGTTGAGTTTCAATCTTAGTGTATGGGTCAGAACAGACAAGTTGAGGGTATTAGAAACATATCTACAAAATGATTGCTCGCAAGTGAATATTGGTTCATTAGTTTATTGTGATATTGAAAAAAAATGTAAAATGACCCATTGTTTAAATAATCTTTAACCATTGAGACTGATTTCAAATCAAGGGATTAAAATAGATTCCGATATACTCAAAAATGATGGTAAAATTTGGCTCTGGATGTTAATTTGTTAATGAGATTATATGCAATCATTTACCCCAAACTCACTCTTTATAAACGTTTACTCTTGGGTTTTTGTGGCACGTTAAAATTTAAGCTTCATTGAAGAATGAATTTTGTTCTGAAAGAGTGGTTTTATTATTTACATAAATATTCAGAAATATCAATAACTTGGAGAAAAATAGTGCAGTAAGCGGGGTTGAAAAATCACATACTTTTATGCTTATGAAAAATTAGAACTCTTGTAAAAAATGATAATAATGGTAAACCAGAGTTTACATCCCGAAAGCTAGTATGGCCACTGACAAGGCCGTTTCGGACACTGAACATAACCTAAGGACTTAACTTAAGAAATTGAGGGTCGAACATACGCGTGGGAAGGGGACCATTCACACAATACGCCCCTTGACATAACGCGCGGATGATATGGCCCAAGTTCATCTATTAAGTCATGTCCTCAAGTTGCCCAATCACGAGGAAGGAGAGAGTGAGTGAGTTCTTTGAGTTATCCAATCGCAAGCGTTCACACTAGCTCCACCAGTGGTGAGAAATTCAAGTACCAACGTAAACGGACCTGAAAAAAAACATGGAGTCCATGTTAATTGATTTAGCGTGTGAAAGAACTAATTTGTATGAAAAGTAAAGCTAAGATTTTAAAAATATTAAAAAAAATGGATTCCTGGGTCGAAATCGGGTACATCCTTGGACTCGAAGGTGAGTTCACGAATATTATTTCTGTTAATTTGATGTTTATTTACTGATGAAACATCAATCGACTACTTTAATTTGTGTGTGTATGTATGATTATAAAAGTATGTGAATGATTGACAGGTAAGTTGTGCCAGATGCGATGGAAGTCGCTACGGGAGTGGTACTCCAAGGAGAAGAAGAAACACACGAGAGAAATATTTATTAGCTCTTCAATATCCATTTCAAAATGAAAATTACTTTCGCAACTTAATTCCGAGCTTCAACGCAATTATTTCCGCCCGTGTCTGCTAATAGACAAAACAAGTGAAAGTACAAACATGCTCATTGGTCAACTTAGAAAATGAATGGCGTTATCTCATTGGTTGAGCTTAGTAGACATAAGTCATTGTGAACGATACAAGATTTAGGGCTTAAGTTATGTCTAAGTTACGTCCTCAAAAAATGTTCTTATGTTCAATGCGAACCGTCCTTCAAGAAACAGTCGCCTCGGCTCGGTGATTTTTGGAAATGCATTAGGCTGGAACTCGCAGGTCAATTCAAGTTTTTAATCCAGAAAAACTAGGGCGAAGACAGTTATTTTGTTATTAATTAATACTTTTATTTTTTTAGGGAATGTTTATAATTTAACCGATGATAAAACGATGAAAAATATTAATATCCAATCTCACATATGACTCATGTTTCACGCTCGAGGGAAGGGGAGTCGAGTGGTTCGAGGGCCCGACACTACCACCGACAACTTTTTTTCTTTTCTTACTATGAAGGATTTCCACAAAGTTAAGCCTGAGACTGTTTCTTACTGGTAGAACAGGCCTACTGCGACTGAATCCAGTGATCGTGTGGAACAAGTCTTAAGAAAGGCTTTCTTCCAAACACACTTCGATCCTTCGCAGTTTTGTCTCTCGGGAAGATTGATGTGGAATGCATTCCCGAAAATTTCCGAAAAGTTTATAACTAAAAATGATATTTTGATTGATTTAATGACTGAAAATTAGATATAATACCAGAAATTTTAAATGAAAGGGATACAGACTCATTGTGGGGGTGTGGCTACGGTTCGGGATTTCCATTCCATGGGGCTTAGAGAGAGTGAAGCTGACTGTTCTTTTGACTCTGGCATCGCTATGAAATTTACATTCTTGAGACAAATAAATTTTGAGGCCGAGATTAATTGTTATTACTATGTATAAAGCTGCAAATTTCACTCTCCCACTCATTGACACAAGTTCCCGGGCACTTTCACTCAAGCCATCTGCCTGTAATCTTCAGGAAAATGAGAAATTTAACCTTGGACTGCAAATTTTCATTCACTCTTTAAAATATGAAAATATTAAGATAGGAGCTTCAGACTTGGACTGAAACTTGAACGAAACACTGAAGTTTCCTATTCTATCCACGTCTCTATCTGTATCTCAGTCTAAAAGTTGAGGAAATTGCACTGAAACACGAATTTTTTGTTTTTATCGAGATTTTATACTTGGTTGCCAAGGAAGGCTCATTGTTGGTCCCAGCAGTTTTATTAGCCTTTTAAAACATTAGGAGGAATATCTTCTATGACCTTTAATGTCCATTTTTGGTAAATACCAGTACACTAAGAAGAATGATGGTCCTTTCTCTGTACATCCATTATGAATAATATACATGCTAATGCAATTTATTACCTATCACAGGGTAATATCTCTACAGTATACTTATAAATCAAAAACATTCTAACTATACAAAAAATTTGAATAACCAAAAAAACATCAAATGATTTGATCAAAAGGAAAGAGATAACAAAAAGTTTTCTAAATTCTTAATTTAAAAAAAACTATCCTATGGACAATAATACCATTTATACCAATAATACCATCATGCGCATGCATGTGTACATTATCTTGTCAGAAATGACACCTCCCAAATTGAGGGGGGGGGGTTCATGCGCAGGAATAACAGAACATGTAATTTTTCTCATCATGCATGGCTTGTCAGTGTCTGGAGATACCGCTTCAAAGCTAAAAAATCTTATTACAATAAGTTAATGCACACTACTGTGAAAGCAGGCAATCGGGAAGCATATTATAAAGCAGATAGATTATAAAATGTTTTGTTTTCAATCATTTAATCGAGCCTTGGGGGACAAATAGTCGGAAACCTAGAAGTGGAAAGTAGTATTTTGTTTAAGGGTTGGTATTCCAGTGACCCATCACTATGGAATAAGACCTTGAACAGGCGGAAGGGTTTAGGTGTTCCAATGAACCCTTAGAGCTTCACTGGCAGGAGCAATTGCTTTGCTCCTGGTAGGGGTCACCCATGCCAGATAGGTCGAAGGGCTGGAGCCAGACGAAAGGTAATCCAAGCAGCCTTCGCTCCTAGGTGAGGCGGCTGCAAGGCATCGGATCCCCAGTGGGGGTCGGCCATTTAGGTGATGGTGTCACTTGAAAAACACTATTGAGGCAGGAATCGGAAAGGTCACCTCAATTAAATATATTCCCAAGATCACATGATGAGTTAGTCGATTTGTATTCCCAACAACATGACTGACTTGCACTCACCTGGGTCTATAGACTTAAGACTTCAATGTGAAAGGGCAGAGTTTCATCATCAGCCCCCTTCCCATTTGAGACAATGCATCTCTTGATATTTTACATCCGTGGAGTGATTTATCTTGGCATGAGGGCTTAACATCCACTGACGGGATGGATCAAAACAGTGCAAGCACAAGGGAAATACCCTGGGTTTGAGAAAGGTAGTGACCACAAAAAGTGTCGTGGATAACTAAAGACCCTCGGCAGACTAAACCACTGTTAGGAAATGACGCATTAACAAAGATAGAATTAATTTTTTTTCATAACTTTCGAAAATACAGAACTATAGTGGACTACAAGTGATAATAATTAACATTGGAAGGTTTTTTGTGCTTAAGCAGTTCAAGCCACTAGGGGGTTACAATTCCAACTAACAACGATTTCCAACAATTAAAATCCATACTTCCAATGCACAGAACCTAATTGATGACACAATTTCTTCCATTTCAAATGAATTGTCTTAAATTTTTAGAACGAGACACATATATATAGGTTTGGAACGAGGGATCACAATGTTTCTGTCGAGTTTCAGTCCAAGGCTAAAAGATCCCATCTCAACATTTTTCATGTTTTCAAGAGCGACTGAAACATCACCGCAAAGGCATACAACGCGATGAAAATCCCCATTTTCGATCCGCTTTCGACAAGGGAAACCTGTACAAAATAAATTAGCTCCGTACACAATTAGGCACCGCAGGTGTCGGGAAAAAAAATAAGATAAAAGGCACAGCTTGATGAAAAAAGTACATGGTTATTTTTTGTTTTAACACTTTTATTCAAGTATTCCTTGGGTTCAAAATGAATACATTTTACATCATCCACCTTCAATTTATATATATATATATATATTTATATTTGCAACTCCAAAATTGGGTAGGGGGGTTTGTGAGAGTGTGTGTGGGGGACTGATACCTAAAAACGCAACGCACACTCACCTTGCGTCCTCTTCTCCTTCTCTAAAACGTCATTTCATTTCACGTGCCCCACCCTTTCCACAAATTTTCTTTTTTCAATATACGCAACACTTTTTGCGTGGCACGACAAAGGTGCGCCACAGGATTTAACAACAAAAAAAAGACGAGGGAAAATTTTAATCGGTCTTCGTCTTGTTTATGGCAGGGGAGGGGGGAGGGTTGATGTGTTATTGTTTTACAGGGTCTGGGTTGACGAGGAACACAACCCTTGTTTATTGTTTCTTCTGCCCCTCTTTTTATCGATTCACGAGGGTGATAATGAACACACAAGGTCATTGCGCATCCATTCACCTCATTCTCATCGTCTTGGTCACACTATTAGATGAAACATAAGCAAATGAATATAAATGATTTTTTTTCAAAACATGCCCTCTTGCAATAAGAATCTGAAAACAAGAGATGGCTAGTGCGTAAAACATGATGCGCAGGTCCTTATTTATGATTCCTCGTCAACGTAGACTGGAAGGGCATGGGATTGAGGATTGATTTCACACCAACCAACCTTTGCGCATTGCATCACGCATTCATTCAGACACATATATATATATATATATATGCGCAAGTGTTTACATATGTATTAAATAAAAAAGTAATCTCTTCACACACACATATATATTTTTTTCATTCAAATTGGGCAACAATTGGGCCCGGAAGAGCAACAATCTCCATGCGTGACATCACTCACGACACACACAAGGA
>WURS02048744.1:0-11037 GCA_011762765.2 Rhinocypha anisoptera | reverse complement strand
TTGACAAATGACCCATCTGTGTTGTCCTGCAATTAGAAAGAGGTGACATAGAATGCTATTAAACTAAATTAAACTATAAAACTAAACTAACCTTTAAAATTTTACCTTTTTTTGAAAACTATTAAAATTTACAATGACAAATATTTCTGGACATTCTGTGTGCATGGGGTTATGAATCCGTACGATGATAAAGGAGAAATTATTATTTCATACTTGATAGTCCGTTTTTAATATGAGTTTTAATTTTTATTAATTTTTATAATTATTTCATACATTATTGTTTTTTTAAAAAGCAGTTTTTAAATATCAGTCTTTGTATAATTATTTCATATTTTATTGACCAATTCAAAAATGCTGTATTGAAATATATTTTAACATCATAGCCACAAAGGTAAATAATCTTACAATAAGGAACTGAATGAGAAAAGCCTGCAAAATTCAAGACTAAATTGTCCATTAATTGCTCGGCTGCTTAATACTCTTCAATATTGATTGTAAAATGTAAAATAAATATCTTAGTTGAATATGCATCGTTGGAATAAATGATGTTTCGTACTTTTCCAGTTATTATTTGATCGTACAAAGAATGTCAATGTTCCAAGTCATCACCAGGTACATTCCCTGAGTGTGGGGGTTTGACGCCCAAAGTGGCCCTTTTAATTTAATTAGTTAGGAATTATATATATATATATATATATATAGTATATAAGTAGTTGACAGCTACAGGGGTGGCGATGAAGGAGTGTTCTTTGTTGCCACCCCTGTGGCTATTAACTACGTATATTTTGCTCGTATGAGTTTTATCATGAACATATATCTAGATATATATATTTTTTTTTAAGATCAAATTACACCCTCCTATCAGTTCTGCCAAAATGGGACTTGGCATGGTTTATTTCCTCTGAAGTTTGTTTCCAGAAAAGATAGATAAGCAAGAATAGTACAGTAATGTAAATTACAAATATATACTGAATTTTTATGGATTTAACTTTCATTTTTCTTTAAAATTTTTTTTATATTAAAAATATTTGATTATTTATATTTATTTTTTTCATATATCCAAAGGGATTGGTCATAGTGGTTTTAAGAAAATAATGACCGTCAATTTCATTGAGAGAATATTAACACGGTCAGGACAGATTTGGACATGTAATTGACATATTATTTTGTGGATTAATGGATGTTGACCTAGGTGTGTGATTTCTTTGCATTTACCACTACTGACTAAGAAAGTGAGAATCTCTCATAAAAGGCTCTCAGAAACATTTTGTAATTATATTGATCTCTGGTTTTATATTGTTATATACTTTTCTATATTATTTTATTAAATTCTTATCATTACCTGTGATTATGGAATTCGGTCCTGAGTAAAGGTGCCTATATGATGAGACTCCATCCTGTGATACTATCCTTGTCCTTCCTAAAAGGATTAACACTCACCTAAATAGAAGTATTTTAAAGCAAACATCTAAGAAGAATAAAAATAAAAATCTTTATTTGACTGGGAATGAAAATATTTTTTTCAGGTCAGGGATGATGATTCCATTGCTGTGAGGTGGTAGACATTCTTACATTGCTTCATAAGAATTATCCAGATTTATCAAGATAATCCAGAAGTGAGTAGCAAAAATAACAGAAACAAAATAGAGTTAAGATTTGTTATGATATTCTTACTAATGGCTAGTATGCATGCTATAGTGTAACATTATATTTTTCCCTTAGCAGTTAGTTTGTAAACTAAGTGACCTTAAACATAAGGTTGTATCATATGCTGGGTGACAGTAGTTCTTCTAGTTTTGGAAAGAATCTCACCCTTAACAAAGTTAATAAGTTAGAAAATGGGTAATAAGAAGATAATTTTTGTGGAATCTATTTGACAGATATACTTATATTGCATTAAATAATAATGATGCAAATTCCACACAACTGATGAAATATTTTTTATAAATAATTATTGCATTATTCAATGGTTTATTTATTGATATTCTTATTCATGTTTTAGGTTGTATACTTAAAAATGAAATCTTTCTAGTCGTACTTTTTAAGATCAATCTACATGTATACCTTACCAGAAATATTTCTTCGATAAATTTTTCTGACAGTGTTATGTAATACTATGATCTGAGGATACTTAAACATCTTAGGGGACACTTTAGAATTTAGAGATTAAGGTCAGAGTTATTGAATTTTCTCCAAGATGATTGGTAATAAAGATTTCTGGGAACTATAAAAAAAGTAACATTCATTTATATACGTACAAGGTTGTTATAAAATTAAACTGCTTTCAAGAATAAAAAATTAATTTATGTTGGAAATTATTCAGAATAATTTTTTTTTTTAGTCTGAAACAGACTATGAATGTTGAAATGAATTCAAGTAGCAACTAATTTCACTGAAATTTTACTGCACAATTATGATAATTGAATTTATCTGAACCAAGAAATACATACATTAGATTATTTGAAGTTATAAGGATCCTGCTTTAATTTTGCCCTTCATATCATTTCTCTATCTACCTTCACAAAAAGCACTATCTCCTCTTCACCTCTTCCAGACTATATCAGTAATTTAATTAAATTTCTCCATATTTATATTCATTAACTGTAACAGTGTAGGTATTCATATATATTGCTAAATAAAGAGATTAGGTGAAGACATTGGTGCTAGAAAATAACAATATCTACAAAGACAAAAAATTAATCATATATGTCATCTCATATTTCATTGCTTCTTAGCAAATGAATCGGACATGTCTCATTATATATGCAAAATATTGTATCATTTAGTCCATGGGTAAATGAAATAATTTTATAATATGATTTAAGTACCTATCAATTTATGTTAATGTTTAACCTTACTATTTATGTTAATTACTTTTTGAGTATATTCTCATATAAATAGGGTATAGCAAATTAATGTAAAGCAATTGTTATACCAGAGTAAAAATATTGTAAATATTGAAGGAAACCTCATCTTAAAATAGTTACCCACATTATTATATATGTTCTTTTTTATAATGAGTGAGTTAGTTTTAGAATAAAATAGAGAGATTTATTTATTACATGTTGATAAGGATTAGATAAGGGGGTGAATGCTTGAGCGAAATAATTATCTGTTTTATGCTTGACGTCTTTTAGTGAACAATAAATACAATGCTATGTGAAGATAGGTTTTTTCTACACTCTTTTCTGAGACAGTTTGTTACAACAATATTGTTCTTTATTCTTCATGGAATTGATAAATGTAATTTTTGTTCATTTTATATAGACAATCATATTGTTCCTCATTTTATGATTTACTTAGCTTACTATTTTTCTTCAGTACCCTAAGTACTAAGCTCACTATTTTTCTTCAGTATCCTTTCTCTTATCTTTTAATCTTAAGTGTTTCTTACAGCAATTATTTTCTGGAATGTCATTCCAAAACTAAAGGATATATTGGACGATGAGAGTGTAGAAAGGATTCTTCTATGCTATTGATGGATTATTCTCCAAATATTATCCCTTTTATCATCCAGCTACCAAAATTTGTCTTTAATAATTCTTAAAGGGATGTCATATTAAAACATCAGGATATTTAAATAGACTTGTTCTTTCTCCGGACATAACTCCTTTAATCAACACTCATTGAAGCTATGTCAAGGAAATATTATCTGCAAATCTATTAAGTCTATTATCAATTCATCTGTCATCCACCCTTTTTCCTGAGTTCTGACTCGAAATTCTCTATTTATTCCTCTTTAATGTTATGTGAGGTGGACATTTCCATCAGCTGTGGTGCTCAGTGTACAAATACAGTATACAGCTCAGAATTTCTGGTATTTTCGTTTATCGTTGTACATAAACTGAACTTACGCCTTGGAAAAAATTGGTGTTTTAGTCAGCATCTCCGATATGATCCAAGAAATACCGCTGATGTAAGAATATTTTTTTAAATATCGAAAATTCTGCTCTCTTCTCTTAACAGAACTGCGGAACGCGTTTCGGCATTGTCGTTCATTCACATTGTATTTCCGTCGCCTCGCCTAATCACAACTAGTGCACTCGTTAGTCCAACGCGAGTGGAAGTAGGGGCGTGGAATAAATGCTATGGAAAATTTCGTCCGAACATCAGATGATCTCTTAATTCATGTGACTCCACTTCCCTCAATTCTTTAACAGTGTACGCCGCATTGTTCTTTTATATTAAAAACGACCAGCATGTATCTCGTGTAGGTCGTGGTTGCCCAGTGGGTAGAGCGCTTGGTAACTGAACGGGGACCCGGGTTCAAGGCCATGTGACATCTCTTAACACCTCCAGCTGAAACCGGACTGAGTGGTATTCTGGTTACAACATCTTCGTGGGAAACAACTGGCGGGACCGGGAAAGGAACTGGTCCACCTACCCTTACGTTTGATTTTTCGCGCGTCGTTCGGCTTAGTTCTAGGTGAACTCTATATCCTCACCTATCAAATCTACCTTAAGCTTGATGACTGTGGCTATACCGTTCGTATGTAAAGAAGATTCTTCATATGCAAAAATCCATCTACGACTTTATAGAAACGATAATGGATTAGAATCGCCACAAAAATTACGAAATGAGATTAAAATTTCCATGTGCCTCCAGAGAAATACTGTGATTAGATTAAAGCAGATGAAAACGACGCAGTTACTTACATTATATCTTGCACTATCATAAATTTTATATTTTCTTCCTTTCTTTTATCGGTATGAAGTATGACATTTCCATTTGTAAAAACATTTTTCGTTCACGTAGACTTATAAAAATTCCAAATAATAACTTAAATTGGTCATATATTTTAATATAATTTCTTTTAAACTTGGGGTAAGGAGGCAATAATCTCCACTGTTGTTCTCTTTTCTCGATTTTTCTATTCCTCCTTTGCTACCTGGTGTTTATGATTCTCATCTTTGTGACAATTATATATAGTGCACATGAGGTGGAATGCTTGAGCTATAGCTTCAATCTCCCTTGTACCTGACAATTATAAACTAATAATAGTAGCATGAATATGAGTTTTTCATTCTTTTTGTCGTCGTACGTAATTTTACGCAAAGGAAGTTCATCCTCACTTTTTGGCCTCAAAATGTATTCATGGTGACGTTTTTAATTGCCTCATCGCATCAATACATCATTTATATCACGGGAATGAAATTTACAAATGTGTTTAAAAGCTCGTACTGGCATGGGTAATCACAGAGGGTGGTGATTAATTTAATGAACACGCCTCATGTTTCAAATATATGCGTCAAAGAAAATCGCAATGGAAGGAATTATGTTAAACATGCATATATTGTTGTGCTTGTAAATCAGGTCCAACGCTCAGGAATTTAGTGACACTAGAGGCAATCGAATAATAACGCAGGTGCCTATTCTCACCTTTCACTACATTTGAAATGCAATGCGTTAAGTTTTTTTATTTCCCCTTTCACGCAGATCACTTAATTACTCGAAATTACTTAATTACAATTAATTACTTAAAAACTATCATCTAGCGATTTTTCTAGGACAGAAGCGAGACACTTAGAATTAAAACTGTACAGAGGTTATATATATAGACTCAATTGGTTGAAATACTGGGAAGAACTCCAGTGGTGTTATTCATCGCGATTAATAAAAAATTCTTTCGAGATGCACAATATAAAATGGAAAAATTAGTTGATACTATTTATAGAATATATTGAAGATCACTACTATTATTAAAAAGAAATGACGCTAAATATTTTTTCGAGTTAGTATGTAATATCCTTGGACGTGATGGGGACACCAAGATGCCTGTGATTTATACTAATATTTAGATTACGGAATGCAAAATAGTGTCCGATTTTCCATCTGTTGTGCAAGAGTAAGCAGGTTTGGAGGTACGAACACAATATGTGCACTGAATGGTAAGAAATCCGGTCGGGAGCCAACAGCGGGGACTTTTCATTTTAGGGTAAAAAGTGTAGGATGACAGAGTCTTATGAGACAAAGAAAATGGTATGTAGGAAGATCTGCAATACATAAAGATAGTCTTTGCGTGTAGGAAGAAATATAATAGATAAAAGTTCCTCTTTCTCTCTTTCCTTTGAGGCACATAACGCCCACGATTTAAAGTTAGAAGTAATGGCAGACTGCAGTTATGTGTTATCTCTTGGACCGTCCTTTTCATGACCAGTATTTCTGTCACACTAAGTTTCCTCGTGAATCCATAGTAGTGACATCATTGTCGCTGTGTTCAGCATAGAATGAATGAATTGTATGAAGATTTTGCATTGACCAGCATTATTTTTATCAAAAATGTTCCATCTCTGGCTTTATTTTTGTATTTGGCTGTTTGATGGTTGAAATTAGATTTACATGACCACACATTTAAGGGAAATTTAACAAGACATCATTTTCCGAAAATAGAACGTTATGAAAGAAAATCCTCGCCAATTATTACTGATAAATTTCTATTTATTTTATTGTAAATGCATATCCATTCATATCTCCAGACATCCGATCCCCTGAAAACTACCATACTTTCTAACAATACATTCTCAGCTTCATATAATGCTAATACAACTTGACTCATCTTAAAACTCTGAGAAGAGAATTTTCAAAGTTGAACTTCGAAAATCAATCAATCAAATCTTTGTAATGATCCTGCATTTATTTCTAGCATATGTGCAATGACAATCACCTTGGTCAGAAGCCAAGATATCCCACATACTCTTAAAGCTCATGATTTATGTTGCTTGCGCGATGGCGATTATGGAATTGCATAGGGCGAACCTGGTGCACAACGGCAGAGCATTTATCGTTAGGTCAATCATTATTTGCAGCTGAAACAAGAGAAATAATATATTTCCATGACTTTTTGAGATTGTAATCGTCAAACTTTCTACATTTTAAATTTTCTTAATAATTGTGACTTATTTTTCTATATATTTTCGTTATATCTAATCTGCTTGTGTGAGTAGAAAGAAAATATCACTGCTTGTATTTAGAGTGGACCCAATTTTCATGGGATAGTAGCTTCAGGAATGTGTCGTGGACCTACTTGATAACAGGTGTGCTCGTCTCTATATATATATATATATACTAGATATTTGATGTGTCCAAAGATTCATCAAATGGAGAACAAAAGGATCCTCGAGTTAGTTCCCTGTGGCTCAACCTGTTTGGATTCACCATGTGGATCGAGGCAATATAAACCCTCCACCTTCGTATTCCTCGTTAACGTCTGACCACTAATAAGCTCAATCATCGGCATTTGGTGCTTAGCGCTTGGGGTTCTACATATTGTAGTCGAAGGTGTATGATTTTCATGGTTTCGAAGGTGCTTGATTTTGGCGTGGATCGAATATCCGAATCGATTCAAGAAACCACACTTGAAGAGCTCTCTCGTACTTTGCTTCCTTAATGGGCATTCCATCTGGATCAATTTCTCGATAAATACTGGTAAAGGAGATCCTGTATTCTCCGTAAGTCTGTAAAAAGTATTTTTTTTAATGGAATAAGAAACGATTAATAGAGTTATCAGCGATTCCTGGTGATTAAGATGAGTTGATACCATTGAGATAATTGGATTATTAGCGTAATAGACCAGCAGAGTGCAAAAATAGCGGAAACACATTCGGCATGATATTCACGTGAAAACAAACATTCATCACTTGAGGAGTAAACAGAGAATTTAGTCTACTAAGCGACGACGATGAAGATTGAAGCGGGATGGAGATGGTCTCTCGGGACATTATGATTGTCGTCCGAAGGCCTAGAGAAACGGTGAACAAATCAATACCAGCTCAGTTGTCCTCACGCTCGCTCACGAATCTTCCCCGAAAAGGTGTTACCAGTGTGCGAATCGGTTTACGTGAGGTCATTCAGTTCTAGTTTCGTGTGCTATTTACAATTCCGGCGATTCGGCCACATCTCCACGCGATGTGAGGGCAAGGCCGCCCGCAGGCGCTTGAGGCAAGGGGAAGCATGAGGGTGAAACATGGGCTTCTATGCCATTTTGCATCAACTGCGAGGCCGTAAATCCTACCTACTCCTGTGTGCATCCATAGCAGAGAATGATAAGTAGATACTGGGAATAAAAACATCAAGGGATCTTCCTTAAACCTTGCATAAAATCTCCAAACGCGAAAAAATTGTGCAGCACTAATTTACCATATTTTTCCAATCCTCTTATCATTCAGAAGTTTACCATTTCTATCCCACTGACCCAGAAGAGACTAAAATGATCAAGAAATAAATAGAGCCATTGAGAAAAAGGCCATGTACGTGATAAAATAAACAAAATAATCATATTAATAAATCCTATTGTTTTATACGCGATCTTATATAAGCTGGAATGTATTTTTGGAATAAAAATTGTCAATAAGTTAATAAAATAAGTTTAGTAACTACATATGATATGAGTGATCAGTGAAATCGACTAAGTTATCTGAAATATTGCTATAACTAATTAATTCAATTTGCTCTCAGGGAACAAAACGTGTTACTGGAAATTTTGATCATTTACAGTATATATTTTATAATCGAATTCCCTATTTTAATGCATTTAATGGAAAGTCACGGAGAAGCCAGGTATCAGTATCATTCACTAAGATTCAGTGTTTCAGAAGAACGAGAAGCAACTATATCATAACCGTCTACGTATGTAAACATTTCTCTCACAAAATGGACATAATTAGGGTCTTGTATTGAAAATCTTCCAGTGCTTCTTCCAATGAAATATTCCACTTCTAAGAATCATTGACTGTTGGATAATGAGCTCTTGTAGAGTTTGTCTCATTTTAGACTTTTTTTCTTTCATGTGTTACAATTAAGTGGGTTGTATTGCATTCAGTAACGTATAGTAATGGCATGTTTCCAGAAGATCAGCTTGCGTGGAAATAAAAATCGCCTAATCTTTTAAAATTTCATAAAAATATTTTATCCAGCACATAATATTCTTGTATGCATTTTTTGCATTTGCATATTAAATGGCTGAGGGGGTTACAAAAACGATGTCACAAAATGGTTTCTGGTATAAATTACGTGCTTCTTAGAAAAAAATGCACCATTTACTTACATACCAATCGGGATTTAGTTTGAAGTTGGCCCATCATTACGCTATTTGTTGAGTAATAATTTAATTCGAACTTTGTTGATTATTGAAAAGAAAAGCCTCAAACTGCTATTCCACGATATATTTGAGCATTGGTTTTCCGTAGCATACGAAAAGGTAATTTCTCTTTTATTCATCATACACCACAAGTAGACTGTTAAACAGTCTGTATGTATCTGCTTATTTTTTGACTGCCTATTTGTCGATTTGGATCACCAAATTTACAGAATACTACTATATATCTCTAATTATTTAATTATTTCATACATTGACATATCATATTAAGATCTGTAGACACACTCCAAAGCGTTAAGTTTCAAGGCCTTTTTAGCACAAAAGGGAAAAGTGTTGGGAACTTTTTCACTATATGGAAAAAATGACACCCCATATAGAGGCATGAATAGGAGAATATAATCGTAGTAAAAGGATCAGTAAATACCCCGTTAATGTTATTGCTACTGGATATCTACCTAAGAATTTATGGTAATCTCACAAGATACGAGTAATCTTCCACCTTCCTCTACTTCCTACTCTGAGCTTCCTAATACATTTTTCCATCAACTTTTTCCCATAGATCATTTCTAGATTACCTTGTGGCTCTTCCATTTTAGGGACATGTACAATAAAAACCTAGCTTAATTTTGTACCTCAGTATGTGACAAAATAGTTTCTATTTTTATATAAGGAATGTAATTGACCAAGTCTCAATAGTCTAAGGGCCCCGAGGTTATATGCAAATGGCTATACACTCTTGAAGTGTGTGTAGCATCGTAAGGTATTACAGGGGATTCGACTTTATCTTTCAGAATTCTTTTAGCTCTAATTTACTCCCATTTGTTAACACGGGATATATATATATATTTATGTATATATACATATGTGTGTATATATGTACATATATAAAATTTAATGTAATAAGAAGTAGAGATCATGATAGTCCAGTGGGTAGAGAGATTGGTTATTGAACGGGGGACTTGAGTTCAAGGCCCGGTACGCCTCTGCACACCTGCAGCTGAAATCCAAGCTGAGTGATATTCGGGGTATTGCATTTCCATGGGAAACCACTGACGACACAGGGAAAGGAACTGGTCCCTCTACTCTTGATGTTGTAATCCACAAATATGTGTTCTCTAGCCGACTTATCTTCCCTCAACACATGCTGCCCTACGACTACCGCTCAAATAATCACCATTATCATTCTATGATACTTTACCTAGCCGTCTTACTTATTACGCCTTCCTTTCCTTTCTCAGTCTTGTTTGTCTAATTTTCATGTTTCCGTCATAGTAATAACCTTGCACACCCATATTCTAATCATTACAGTCATCTTTTTCTTCTTATCGTTTTCATATACTTGTTTACGCAAAGATTTATTGAGATAACGACCACAAAAGCGTTCTGTCCAGGAGATTTAGTACCGTAGTCGCCAGGAATCAAATATGCTTTTGAGCTCGTCAATATCTTAGAATAAATCTAATAGAAGTGATTTCCCGGTGCCTTCCAAAATATATTTAAAATGACACCCTCGTTATATATCCGATCCTCAAGATCTGGCTGTTTTGCACCCACCTCGCTGAGGGAATGGATCTGGACGACTATCCGATTGTTCTAATCTGAGATATTTTAACGTTCACTTCATATAATTTTTTATATACCTGTGTTTTTTTTCCGTTGTTTAAATTAACGCTACATATTTTTTTACCCTTGAGAGAAAAAGTATGTTGACCTCTTTATATATATATATATAAGTATATGTGTATATATATATATATAAATACTGTGATGAACGAACACAGAACAATGAAGCATAGACACAAATAAATAAAAGACGGAACACTCATACAGTAGAATTTTTGAAATATATATATATATGTATATAAATATATATATATATAAATAGCACATGAGTTGACTCAAGTGAGAAGATGATTGTCACACACAAAAGAACACAAAAAAC